>CAUOFW020003233.1:0-38990 GCA_963454935.2 Ilex paraguariensis | reverse complement strand
ACTACTAGACCTGCATCTACCGCCAAACCAAGTGATAGGTTTTGCTCACTGGAGTGAAACCCTACCGGTAGATTTCCATCGACCTACTACTAGGTTTTTCTGAAACTTGACAGATTCTGCATCTCAAGCTCTACAACTTTACAGGTCCCACCATTGGGTCTCCCACTCGTCCTTGACACTCCTTACACAGAAGACACCCCATTTCTCACCCTAGCTTGGACTTTTGGAGCTTTGGACATTAATGAGGAGAGAAGAGAGTGAAGAAGCTAGGTGTGCAGGCTAGGCCTGTGCTAGCCTACTTAACCCATGCCTTTTAGCCCACTATTGATTGGGATCACATCACACAGGCTAGGGAAGGCTCCATGGACATTTTTGAAAGGCTTCATTCAACATTATGGAATATACATTGTAATATAGAGAGAGAGTTGAAGGAAGAAGATGAATAGTGCTAGAGAGAAGTTAATATTTTTTTGCATTTTCTTCCATACATTGCCTTGTAATTTCTTGTAAGAATTATTTAAGCTATGTTGAATGTCTTTAATGCCATTTATTGCAAGTTCATTTCAATTTTAGCCTTATATGTTGGATTTCACCATTAATGTTATTTAAGCTTTCTTCATTTCTTAGTTTTCAAATGGGTATTGCATTTTTCTCTTCATGGTTTTTATGTTTTCTTGCATTAACTTAGCTCAAATCTTCGTTCGTTTACAATGTCTTTCTATTACATTATTGTCTTTGTTTTAAGTATGCATAGCTAAGTTTTTAAGTTGGCCAATCCACGGGAGACCTCCTCTTGTATATGCCATTTCAACTCATTTTCCTTCGTCCTCGTAGTGTATGTTGATTCGGTTTAACTAGGTTGAGCGTGGATGTGGTTGTAAGTTCTTGTTACACCTTAGGCATTGCCACGGGGTATGCTTGAATCCTTACCTCCATCTTAGTCCCACACATCCTATAAATCAATTGAACATCTAGGATCATTGAAGGAAGGTCTCGAGTTGAGTTGGCATTCCCGTTGGAATGACCCCTTCAGATTAGCCAAGACTTGTCCTATTTCAATTCCATCAAGATACAATCACAAAGCAAACTCAAATAACAAATGATTTTTATACTTTACTCTTTTTACAAAAATCACCTTCAACACGATTCACCTCCTTTCCTAAGGAGACAATCTTGGAATACAAATTCCAAGTAAAACACGACACTTAAAAGTCTCTCTGTGCTTGGGGAGCACTTTTGTTCACACACACACATACATTTCGTTCCACACATCACACATCCATTTTTTTCCCATTGCTTGCATTGAACCGAGTGAGAGTGACACTCACCCACTTACAGAAGCTATATATACACATCGAGGGTTATTGTTGGGATAATTGGGAATACAACAGAAACCATCAAGCAAGGACAACACACTTTCAATGGTGATAAGCTCTTCTTTAGAGTCAAGGCAAGAAGAGGAGTTGTTGTGAGTCTTGAGGAGGCATAAAGGACCCATTGATTGGACAACAGCTGAAATCAATGGAATTATCCCCTCATTTGCACTCACATAATCTATTTAGAAGAAGAATCCAAGCCACCCCAACAACCACCATGAAGACTAAATCCTATCATCAAGTATGTGGTGAAAGATGAAGTGCTCAACCTACTTGACATGGGAATTATTTTTATAATTGCCGACAGTAAAGGGGTTAGTCACACACAAGTAGTTCCAAAGAAGTTAGAGTCACTATAGTAGTGAATGAAAAGAATGTGTTGATTCCAACAAGGGTGGTCACCAGTTGGAGAGTTTGTATTGATTATCAGAAGCTCAATTCATGCACTCGATAGAATCACTTTCCTTTGCCATTCCTTGACCAAGTGTTGGAGAGGGTAGTTTCTTGGTGGTATTTCTGTTGTATTCCCTATTGTCCTAACATGAACCCTCAAAGTGTATATGGTCTATGTAAGTGGGTGAGTATCATTCTCACTCGGATTCAATGCAAGCAATGGGGAAACAGATGTGTTGTGGAATGAATGAAATGTGTTTGTGTGTTGTACAAAAGTGCTCCCCAAGTGCAAGGAGTCTTTTGAGTGTCGTGTTTAACTTGGAAAAGTATTCCAAGTTTGTCTTCTCAGGGAAGGAGGTGAATCGTGTTGAAAGTGATTTTGGTAAAAAAGTGAAAAATGTAAAAATCTTTTTTTAGTTTGAGTTTGGTGATTTGTGTTTGTCTCTTAATGAAATTAAAATGGAAAACAAGTGTTGGCTAATCCGAAGAGTTCATTCCAATGGGAATGTCAATCAGCTCGAAACCTTCCTCCAATAGTGTGTAGATGTTCGATTGATTCATGGGAAGCGAGGGACGAGATGGAAGTGAGGATGCAAGCATAACTTGTGACAAGTCTATGGGATATCAAAGACTCACACCCACATGCACACTTAACCTAGTCAAATCGAATCGACGTACACTACGAGGAGAAAAGAGAATGAGTTGAAATGGCATACCCAAGAGGAGGTCTCCCTTGGATTAGCCAACTTAAAAGCTTACCTACTCATACTTAAGGCAAACACAATAATGTAATGGAAATACATTTTAGAGTAATGAAAATTTGAGTTAAGTTAATGAAAGAAAAGATAAACTATAGGAAATAGCATGTAATAACCATTTTAAAGCTTGAGAATGAAGAACTTGAAAACATTAATGGTGAAAGCTAGAATGAAAGATTAAACTTCAAATGAACTTGTAGTAAATAGCATTAAAGACTTTAAACAAAGCTTAAAAGATCCTTACAAGAGATTACAAGATAGTGTATTAAAGAAAATGCAAAAATATTAACTTTTCTCTCTAGCACTCTTCATCTTCTTCCTTCGACTCTTTCTCTCTCTCTCTATGTTACAATGTATACCAATAATAATCAATAATAGTGTAAGAGCTTGCTAAAAAACGTCCATGGGGCTGAAAGGGATGGGTAGGGTAGGCTAGCGCAGACCTAGCCCGCACACCCAACTTGTTCTCTCTCCTCTCTCCTCAATAATGCCCAAAGCTCCAAAAGTCCAATCTATGGTGAGGAAGGGATGTCCAGTGTGTAAGGAATGTCAGAGCATGAGATGCAGACACTGTGCCATTTCAATAAAACATACCTATAGGTCAATGGAAACCTACTGGTAGGTTTCACTCCAGTGAGCAAAATCTATGGTAGGTTTGAGGTAGGTGCAGGTCCAATAGCTAAAATATACCACTAGGGCCTACCGATAGGTTTTCCCTTGTTTTGCCAAAATCTTGGTTCCTCCACCTTTCAAGCAATCATCAAGTCTCCAACCCATTTCCAATCAACTCAAGCAACATGTTAGGGTCGAACAAGCACTCTTTAAGCCCTTTTATGTACAAACATACCGAAACACCATTAATAGCATAAACATTGCAATTTCACTCAATTTAACTACAAAAACAAGTGTAAAGGGGATGTAAATGGGCATAAGAAATGCAATGTTTTGTGCTAATCACACCCCCCAACTTGAGCTTTGCTTATCCCTAGCCAAATTTATTTTCAAACCAAAATAAATAAGTATGAATTGCAGAAAAGGAAGGTCCAACAACCTCTGACTCTAGCATCGAAACCCTGGTCCGCTCACTATGGCTCATCGCCGTCGTCTTGCTGCTACTGGCCTTTCCAATAGCCCCAGTCTCGGGGAGAGTGAGCTTGTCAAAGGCGTAAGCCTTTACTTTGAAATGCTTGCACATCTAAGTCACCAAGTTCCCAAAGGGTATATTGGCCTTAGGCTTTTGGGCGTCGATGAAGTCATTCATTACTTCCCATACAAAAAGTGCAAAGTCTACTGCCTTTCTCGACATTACCACATCCATTAGGGCCAGCTTTTTAATGTTAGGTGTGCCTTATGGAAGCAGATTATAATAAAGAAGCATGTTCAAAATCCCATAAGAATGTTTAAGGCCCTCGACTTGGACCATTCCTTTGATTTGAGTCGGGTCCTCATACATCAATGCCACAAACTCAGGGATAGTCTTGACCTTCTTAATATTATGGGGGTATACAGGGGTAGAGGGAGGTGGTCTCTCATAATGTAGGAGGGTAGCAATAATTGTAGGGGTCACATCAAAAATCTTACCCCTTACATTTGTCCTCAAAATCTCAACCTCATCCACCTCCACCACTTTGAGTTTTTGATAGAATTCCCAGCATAAAGATAAATTGAACCACTCCACAGGCTCAAACCAAAATGCAATTCCATGAGATTGAGGAGATTAGGGCTTGTAGAGTTTTTGAAAAAAACTAGGGTTTTAGAAGGTGAAACCTTCAAATTTTACCTAAAAGTCACCAAATCAAAAGTTCTAAGGTTGAGAATTGAGAGATTGATGGAATAAGACAGGGACTTGGGAGCTTAGGAGTGTATTGAGTGAGAGGGAAATGCTTTAGGGTCTGTAATTTAGGGGGACAATGAAGGGTTTCCCCAAAACAGTTCTATTAAAAACCCTAATTTTGGCATTCTAGGGGAGACCTACTGGTAGGTCGATGGAAACCTACCCATAGGTTACACTCCAGTGAGCAAAAAATATTGGTAGGTCTGCGGTAGGTGTTGAACAGTGGCCAAAACCTACCGTTATGGTCTACCTGTAGGTTTTACCTTAGTTGCAAAATGAACCACTACAATCCAACACACCATCACTCCTCATTATTTCAAGACCTACCCATTCTAACACCCATAAATGACCTCTCCTCCACCCAAAACATGTGTTACACTTATAAACCATAATTTGAACCATCATGCCCAAGTTACCGAAATTGCAACATGATTTAAAATTTTGATGCATTCGACAAACAAGGCATGGATTTCTACTTTTAAATACCAAAATGAACACCCACAATGTAAAACATGAATTCACATAACAAGGGCATTCCTAAGTCTTGTCAAATATCTAAAGTTGAGCAATATTCCCCCATTCTTCAAACATATAGCTACCTAATACGTCGATCAACTAATCGAACCAAGTGAACATAAGTGACACTATGGCTTTAAATACTATTCTAAAGTATTCACCTAAACGTTTATTTTCAAAACTCATGCGTGTGTGCAATGGACAAGTAATTTAGGCCCTTACAAAGTGGAATTCACATTCACACTAGCTATCCAAATTCAGCTTCGATGCAAACTCACCAAGGGTGTCTCTTAACAAAGAATCATACTATAGTTATCTTGGCATGGGCTCCAGTGTATATGTGAGATAGAATCTTGTGCACAACACAATGTATGCTCACATATAATCCCAAAATGACGTATATGCATAAAAATGAAACAACTTTGGCATAATCTCATGAAAGGAATGCTAGGGCATTAGGTAGCAAGACTAAATCTTCTTTTTCATTAAAAATATGCATCCCTCATGCTTCTCTAGATCATGTAGGACTTTCATAGGTTGTGATGAGGCCTTGGGATGATATCTAGGCAAAAGAAACAAATGAAGTAGGATAACAAAGAGGATTGTCATGAGTGAAAGACTTTTATTTCAAAAACATCTCCCTTTTCATAGGATTTTTTTTATTCTTACACCATCACCACACTCTGTTTCTTTTCTTTCTTTTCCTTAATATTTTCCTTTTCTTTTGATCAATCTGTCTTCTTTTCACCCCTTTTCTTGGATTTTTCATTCCTTTTCCATTCAACTCCTTGAGTTTCAACATCAATCATCCCTTTTGTTTGAGTTTCCACACCATATTTCCTTTTGTTTTACAATCACTCATAATTAACTCTTAGAACAACCAAGGTAAGGTAGATATTTATCATTTTCACTAGCTTGGTTTAATGTGTCATATACAAACGAATTTCAATCAAGACTCAATCACGACACTAGGGATAATATTTTTTAAAGAAAAAGGGCCAAGGCTCAAAATATTTAAAAAATGGCCTAAGATCACCTCTAGATAAGCATGGAGGAGCATTATGCATTTCAAGACAAGTCAATCAATTACGCAGATGCACCTAGCCAAAAAAAGCATAATGAGACTATTAAACAAAATTGAAATTTGAAGAATTGTTCCTTGAGTAAATGTAAGTTCCCTCGAAACAAGGATTGACATTAAAGCTCACATCGGTTGTTATTCATCTCCACTATTCATGTCAAGCACAAAGTGTGAACTCAATCCGTAAAGTGTCAAAATTAATAATTCAAAGTGTCATTAAAATTGAGTTTAAAAGAAAACACAAACGCATATGTGATACTCAAGCATAGGATGAATCTTTATAATGTGCTCATGTATACCAAATTCAAAGCAAAGATCGATGTATCAACAAACTCATAACACTCTTAATAAGGGAATATAGATCAACATTCAATTTTTTTTACAAAAATTTTAAAAATTTTCACATAATTTGCAGTATTGTGAACAATAATCTGTATGAAATGTGAAAGGTGAATTTTCACCACAAAAATTGGTATTATCTACAAGAAATTTCCACAACCATTGGTGTATTATACAAATAGTGCACCACACCACCCAACTTATTTCATGCATTGTCCTCAATACAACAAAAAAATCCGATATGCAATTGAGGACTATAAAAAGATGAGTAGGGTTAGAAAACAACTCGCACTTGAGTTTTTGACAAAAAAAACCAACATCTGAAACTAAGAAAAACAACTCTATACAAAAGGATAAAGTAAGTACAAAAACAGTTAAGCAAATAAAACCAACTGTACACTAAAAATCCTAAGAATAGTTATTCTTCCAACAAGTCTAGATAAACTGGATCCGTTAAATCCTCCTCCACTCCTACTCCTTCAAAACCCTTGAAAAATGGCTTAAGTCTTTGGCCATTGACCTTGAATGTCTGACCATTATTGGGGTTTGTAATTTCCACGGTTCCATTGGGTAGGCCACCTTGACAAAGTAGGGGTCATCCCAACGAGATCAAAGTTTGGCTTGGAAAATCGAGAAACAAGAGTTGTATTAGAGCACTTTTTGTCTGGGCTCGAATGACTTCCATACAATGGGTTTGTCATGAAAGATCTTAGCCCCCTCTTTTGAAATTTTTGATCTCTCATACGCATCACTTTGAATCTCTTCCAATTCATTCAATTCTAGCTTGCTATGCTTTCTAGTCATTCTCAAATTGTTGTTCAAAGTCCTAATGGCCCAATAGGCCTTGTGTTGCATTTCGACTGGCAAATGGCAAGCCTTTCCATAGATGAGCCGGTAGGGAGACATGCCTAATACAGTCTTGTAGGTGGTGCGGTCGGCCCATAGGGCATCGATCAATCGAAATGACCAATCTATCATATTTGGGTTCATCGCCTTCTTTAAAATATTTTTGATCTTCCTATTGGCTAACTTGGTTTGGCCATTGGTTTGTGGGTGGTATACGGTGGATTCCTTATGTGTGACACCATATTTTTGCATCAATGATGCAAATGGGTTTTTTTAGAAATTCGACCCATCCTTGCTTATCATTGCACGAGGCATCCTGAACCTAGAAAAGATGTTTTCTTTCAAGAATTTGACCATGAATCGTTGGTCATTAGTCTTGGTTGGGATAGCCTCCACCCATTTGGACACATAGTCCACTTTCAATAGAATATACAGATAACCAAATGACATAGGGAAGGGACCCATGAAGTTGATGCCCCAACAATTAAATATTTCTATAACAAGTACAAGGGAGAGGGGCATCATGTTCCTTCTGGTCACACTACCCAAATGTTGACATCTATCACATTCTTTACAAAATGAAATACAATCCTTTATCATAGAGGGCCAATAAAAACCTGACCATAGAGTTTTTGCCAAAGTCTTCTTCGCAAAGAAATGACCACTGCATGCCTCTGAATGGCAAAATGCAAGGACTTCCCGCTATTTATTTTTTGGTGCACATCTCTACATGACTTGGTCAGGGCAATATTTGAAAAGGTATGGGTTGTCGAAGTAGAAGTATTTCACATCCGCTATAAATCTTCTTTGATCCTCCAAGCTCCAATGCGGTGGTATTTATCCTATTACAAGATAATTAATATGTCATCATATCAAGGACACATAAAATGAAATGAAAACAAATGTTCATCAGGGAAGAAATTAGGGATAAGAATGTGCTCATTAGCATCTTGCACCACAAGTCGGATAAATGGTCTGCCACCACGTTCTCCACTCCCTTCTTATCTTTGATTTTCAAATTGAACTCTTAGAGTAGGAGGATCCACCTGATGAGTCTTGGTTTGGCATCCTGCTTACATAACAAACACTTTAAAGCAAAGTGATCAGTATAAAATTCTATCGGTGAACCAATGATGTAAGAATAGAATTTACCCAATGCATTGACCGAGCACTATACTAACCGCGTAATCACTCAGGTTACATATAAGCTCAAAAGGTAAATCCCACTTGGGTGGTTGCATAATTGGAGCCACTTGGGTGGTTGCATAATTGGAGGTGTAGTAAGCATGCTTTTGAGTTTTGAAAAACATGTCTCACAATTATCTGACCACTCGAATGGGACATCATTGGACAGTATATTGGTCAAAGGTTGGGCCAATGGACTAAAGTCTTTGATAAGACGACGATAAAAGTTGACATGGCCCAGAAACGACCTGATATCCTTTATGACCTTTAGTGTAGGAAGGTTGGAATAGCTACAACCTTTGATTTGCCCACTTTGATCCCCATCGCCGAGACGATATGCTCAAGCACAATTCCTTGTGTCACCATGAAGTGACACTTCTCCTAGTGCAAGACTAAGCTCTTCTCCTCACATCTCTCGAGAACTCACTCCAAGTTCTCCAAACATCCTTTGAATGAATCCCCAAACACCAAGAATTCATCCATAAACACCTCTACAATCTTCTCCACTATATCACTAAAATTTCCCATCATGCAACATTGAAAGGTTCCAGTGCATTACATAGCCCAAAAGGCATGCAACGGTAGGAAAAAGTACCATAGGGACAACTGAAGGTGGTCTTCTCCTGATCTTCCAATGCAATATCAATTTGATTGTAGCCAAAATATTCATCTAAAAAGTAATAGAATAGATGCCCTGCCACTCGTTCAAATACTTGTCGAGGAATGGCAATGTGAAGTGGCCTTTCCTTGTGCATAAGTTGAGCTTGCGGTAATCAAGGCACACTCTCCATCCAGTGATTACCCCTATTGGAATAAGCTCCTTATCCTCATTTGCAACCATGGTGACTCCCAACTTCTTTGTTACTACTTGCGTGAGCCTAACCCACATATTATCAGTTATCGAAAAAATGATGCCCAGGTCAAGTAGTTTTAGCACCTCATCCTTACCATATCCTTCATAATCTAATTCAACCTTATTTGTGGCTATCGAGATGGCTTGGAATCATCCTCAAGGTAAATGCAGTGTGCGCAAATAAGGGAGCTTATCCCCTTGATGTTCGCAATCGTCCAACCAATCGCTCCCTTGTGCTTCCTCAACACCTCTAGGAGCTCCTCTTCTTGCTTTTCCTCCAAAGTTGGGCTAATCACCACCGAAAAGTCTTGTCATCTCCAAGATATGCTTACTTAACATGGAATGGTAATGGCTTCAACTCCAAGATGGGTCTTTGCTCACTTGATGGAAATATTTTCTTATCTTGATGTGGAAGCTTCTCAAATGTAGGGATCCATTTGTCTACCCCTTTCAAGCTCTCCAACTCCTATTTCTTATCAACCTCTTCCCTATCAAGAATCTCCTCCTCAACTCTCAAGATACCCAATAACTCCAAGTGTTGTTCCGTTATTGTGTCAATCCTATTGACTTTGTGTACCTCCTCCTCATCCCTCGATTACTTGGACAAGTTGAACACATTGAGATCCATGGTTATGTTCCCAAAAGTAAGCTTCGTAAGATCATTCCTACAATTAATAATAGCATTAGAGGTAGCAAGGAACGGCCTACCTAATATAATAGGGATTTGGGAACATAGGTTAGCAATAGGGTGAGTCGTAAGTGCAATGAAATCAATAGCAAAATCAAAGTTATCCACTTGAACCAAAACATCCTAATTAACCCTAATTAGTATATGAATTAGAATAGTTAAACAAGGAATTTTGTAAGATAAATAACTCAAAAAATTGTAAATTAGGGTTTGTACGTAAATTAGGTTTTTACGTGTGTATGTCTGAAATTTCAGGGTTTGATGCGAAATTACCGAAAAATACAAGGAATAATGTGTCAAAGCTTAAAATTTTTAATTTGACAAAAATTTCAAATTGATCTTTTTTAGATGTAGGTATCTTGACCCTTTGAGGAAAAGGTAAAAGAATAAGACATGGTTGATCTTTGTTATTTTGTATTTCTGGTTGCTTTTTGACTAACGATTCAGGTTCAAGTGGATCATTAACAAGAATTAACTTCCGTATTTTTATTGAAATTTTAGGTTTAATAGTCTTGTCAATCACCTTACCACTTCTTAGTATTGTGATTGCTTGTACTTGATTTGGAGAAGGTTCGGAGGATACATAATTAGCATGACTCTGATTTTGCGGAGGTTTAGGCTGAGATGGGAATTTTCTCTTTTTGGCATACTAAGGGAATGAGTCAACTTAGCTAGATGATTCTTGGTATCTTCAATACTTTGAGAAGTTTGGGCTTTAAAATCATTAAAAGCTTGAGTTGTTTGAGTGTTAAAACTCATTTGAATTTGAATAAATTGATTCATTGTATCTTCCAGAGTTCTTCTCTGTGGAGGTTGATATGGCGGATATTGTTGTTGATTTTGTGAGTGTGGTGGACCTTGTGTTTGATTTGTAGATTGTGTATTTTTTCAACTAAAATTTGGATGATTTCTCCATCCTGGATTGTAAATTTCTAAATATGGATTTAAATAAGGCTTATTATAAGTTAGAACTGCATTAGATTGTTCAATTAACACTTCTTTGAATGATGGTATAGTTGGACATTCTGCTATAGGATCTCCTGACAACACACAAATTTCACATATTTGATCATTAGTAGACACAACAGATACTTGTTTAATTTTTTTCATCTCTAAGGCTTCTAGTTTTCAAGATAAAAAAGCTATTTTTGCTCTTAAATCATCATCTTCTTTTAACACATATTTTCCTCTTTCGGATGTAGATGACTTAGTTTCCACTATATTTGAAGAAGTGGAGTCCCACATTTGGGAACTGTCAGAAATAGTATAAAAAAATTGAAATGCTACTTTTGGATTTTTATTCATAAATTTTCCTTGGTCCATCATTTCAACAAATTGACACATTGTAGATGGAAGAGCATCATAAAAAAAAATGGACGAGAGTCTATTTTTCAAATGCATGATGTGGACAGGCTTAGAGAAGGTCTATAAATTTTTCCCAACATTGATAAAAAGTGTCACTTTCTTTTATAGAAAAATTCATTAGTTGACGTCTTAGGGTATTAGTACGATACACAAGAAATGTTTTTTTATAGAACTCAACTTGCAAAACTTGCCAATTTGTGATAGAATTAACTCTTAAAGTGTTAAGCCACAGTTTAGCTTTATCTTTTAAAGAAAAAGGAAAAAATTTTAATTTGGCCATTTCAGAATCTGGATTTACTGTTTTTTCTAAGATATATTTTATCTCCCTATTAGTTAATTCAACTTGTCCACTTGTCTATGGATGATACGGAGTGGATACTTTATGTGAGATCGAGTATTTTTTCATAAGATTTTCAAAAAATTTATTACAAAAATGTAATCCACCATCACTTATAATGGTCCTAGGAATTCCAAATCTAGAAAAAATATTCTTTTTTAAAAAATTGATCATTGTTCTGTGATCATTATTTCTATATGGAATTGCCTCTACATGTTTGTGTTATCTTTCTATTCAGATAGTTAAACTACTGCCACCTTTTTGCCTTAATTGATAAGAAAGGTGGTTGTATTTCAGTTGTTCCTTGTGAAAAAAGTGTCTGAGTCTGTATTTTAATTACAATTGTAATGAAAACTACCCACACTCATTGCTTGTCTGTAGTAATGGGGTGCGACTGGTTACTTATATCCTTTAATGAGAGGTAAACATATGATTAATATTGGTTTACTTTTGGAAATGTTGATGATTTATTAAGTTCTATAAATATGTATGTATATATATATATATATATATCTATTATATACATCATGCATGATATAGTGATGTACGTAATTTCGATTCTACGCCATGAATTATGTCATTAGTGAATCATCAACCTGCTGGTTGAATATCTACAGTGTTCCATCGGCATGGGTTGACCTCCACCGGAGCACTGAGGATGTTTTACTATTACATGGTAAAAAATCTAAATGATCCTCATGAATGCCTTCTGGGTTATTAGGGTTGTTTAACTGCTATACATAAATATCAGGTTAATGACCTAAGTGATCCTCATGAATGACTTGTCCTTCTGGATTACTAAGATCGTTTAATTGGTATACATAATAATATTTTCGATTGAATATCTACAGTGTTCCATTGGTATGGCTTGACCTCCACTAGAGCACTTAGGATGTTTAACTAATACATATTATAATATGATCAATTGAGTAATTCAAGTATTCTTCATGAATGGCTTGTCCTTCTTGTTTACTCGAATTAGTTAATTAGCACATATATAACCAGCTAGCCTAAGAAGTTATTGTGTTATCATTTATTAATACCACCACCTAAGCTAAGAAGTTGTTGTGTTATGGTTTATTATGTATGCAGTTACTGTCATGAGATCAATTGAGTAATTCAAGTATTCCTCATGAATGGCTTGTTCTTCTGATTTACTTGGGTTAATCAATTGTCACAGATACCACCAGCTACCCTAAGAAGTTGTTGTGTGATAGTTTATACACATCAGACCTACCGGTTCACTTTGAAGTTAATTTTTGTGAGGTAGCATTTCTAGTATTTAACCTATATAAAGCATATGGGATCCTTCAGTTAATATCAGATCGTGAAATAGGTTGAATCACATCCCTAACCACTCCTTTCGGTGTTTGAATACTCTGGTCCACCAACTGAAGTGTGATTGAAGTTGGCTTCAACTCTTCAAGTTGGAGTTGCTTGTACACCGAGTAGGGTAAGAGGTTCACACTAGCCTCCAAATCAAGGAGTGCTTGCTCTACCTGGAAATTCCTAATTGTTATGGCAATGGTAGGGCAACCAGGGTTTTTAAACTTCGAAGGGGTGTTTGTCCTCAAAATCGACGTCACTTGCTCAGTGAGGAATGCTTTCTTATGGACATTGAGCTTCCTCTTCATCGTACATAAGTATTTCAAGATCTTTGTATAAGATAGAATTTGCTTTATCACGTCAAGGAGTGGAATGTTTATTTTTACCTGCTTGAACATTTCAATGATATTAGAATAATTAGCCACCTTGATAAGTAGCTTCAAGTGATTGGGAAAAGGAGCAGACATGGGGGAAACAAGCACACTTTCATCAACAATTTTTTTTCTTCTCAACCACCTCACTTTCTTTATTCTCAATCACCTCACCCTCGTTGCTGTCAACCACTGTCTCCTTTGCTTTTGGCAATGTGGCCTTGGGTGAGACCTTGGGCATAAGGGTCTTTTCAATTTGTTTGCCACTATGAAGGGTGGTGACCACCTTGAGTTGCTCACAACTCTCTTTGGTGGGCTTGGATGACTCAATCACATGTTGGCCCTTAGATTTCTCTTGGGGTTAAGCAGGGAATTTCCCTTTCTCCTATTGTGATAACCCTATGTGATTGGTAATCTTTGTGAGTTGAGCCGAAATGTAATTTTTAAAGATGGTTTGGATTTAAATGAAATTTTAAAGCACATCCTCCAAGTTCTTCTTATGCGGAGGTTGGTAGGTGGGAGGATTGGATGGTCCTTGTTGGGAAAAAACTTTGGGGAGGTGGATTTTGGGAGAAATTTTGTGAGGGTGGGTTTTAAAAGTACCCTCGTGGATTAGACCGAGGGTATTGAGAGCTAGTCGCATGACCTTGGTCTTGATATTGATTTTGCTTGGGAAGCACGGGAGGTGTACATGCATTTGAACCATAAGGAGTAGGGTTATCATTTCTCTAACTAAAGTTCGGGTGATTTCTCTAATTTGAATTATAAGTGTTTGAGTGAGGGGGGGAATGATTGCCTTATTTGATTAAATGCATGGACTTGCTCGTGAATGTTTGGGCACCCCGGTATGGAATGCTCCACACTCTCACAAATCGAGCAAGACTCCTTGATCTTTAAAATATTAGACACCTTGTGTCTTCCATTGACTTCAAGACTCTCAACTTTCTTTGATAACTTGAAAATTTTTGAAAGTAAGTCTTCCCGGTCTCTCAAGTCATATATATCTCCCCTATGAGCTTGACTACTCCCTTAAGGAGAAGACCTTGGTCCATCGGTGGGATCCATAATGTCCCATGATTATGCATTTTGTGCCAATGTATCAAAGTATTCTAAGGCCTCATTGGGATCTTTGTTCAAAAACTCCCCTTTACACATCATATCGATGAACTGTTGATGGCTCAGTCTGATTCCCTTGTAGAAGAAACTCACTAATTACCATTGTTCAAAGCCACGGTGTATAATGGATTGTAGCAACTCCTTGTAACAATCCCAACATTGGTAGAATTGCTCATTAGACTTCTCCAAAAAGTTTTGAATTTGTTTTTTGAACGTGGTGGTTTTAGGCACAAGAAAAAATTTGTTTAAAAACTCAGAGAAAATTTGAGTCCAAAAAGTGATGGATCGTGGCTTCAAGGAATTATGCCACTTTTTTGCCTCATCTTTCAAGGAAAAGGGGAACAATTTCATCCTAGCGATGTCTTCCATTACGTGATTGGTGAGGAAAGTTACAACTATTTTCTTGAACTCCTTTATGTTCAAATAGGGGTTCTCCCTTTCAAGTTCGTGGAACGTGGGGAGGAGTTGCAACATCCTGGCTTAATTAGGAAGAGATGAGCTTGGGCTGGTAAGAGGATGCATGAGGGTGCGGTGCTTCTGGTGGGTTGAAGTTAATCCCTCATTGACCTCGCCGGAGGCTCCATTTGGATGTTGTTCCCTTCATTCACAGGAGGGGGGAATTGCATTTGTGGATTAGACATTCTAGGTTCTTGTCCTCCCCCACCCCTTTGAATGTTTGGATTGGCACCTATATCTCAAAATTATCACCTGCATCCTTGGGTGGGTCTTGGTCAATGTTCATATTGGGGCCCAAGGGTTGCCTAACTAATCATTTTTGTTCATTCCTTCCCCACATATAAATAACTACCTACAAATAAAAATGTAGAAAAATAGAAGTACTTATAAGGAGCAACATATCCTAGCCCATGATGAACATCACGAGACTTACCTCCATTTTCTGGAAATCCCCTTCTCAATTCAACATTTGCCTTCCCTGGCAATGGCACCAAAAATGCTTGGTGGTATTTTCATTTCATTCCCTAATGTGCTGACATGAACCCTCAAAGTGTATATGGTGTATGTAAGTGGGTGAGTGTCACTTTCACTCGGGTTCAATGCAAGCAATAGGGAAACATATGTGTGGTGGAATGAATGAAATGTGTGTGTGTGTGTGTACAAAAAGTGCTCCCCAAGTGCAAGGAGTCTTTTGAAACCTTTCGAATCTAATAGGAATGCCAAGTCAACTCGAAACCTTCCTTAAATAGTGTCTAGATATTCGATTGATTCATGGGAAACGAGGGACGAGATGGAAGTGAGGGTCTAAGCATAACCCGTGACAAATCTACGGGATATCAAAGACTCACACCCATGTCCACCAGTCAAATTGAATCAACGTACACTACGAGGGAAAAAATTGAGTTGAAATGGCATACCCAACAGGAGGTCTCCTTTGGATTAGCCAACTTAAAAGCTTAGCTACTCATTCTTAAGGCAAAGAAAATAATGTAATGGAAAGACATTTTAGAGTAATGAAGATTTGAGTTAAGTTAATGCCAAAAAATATAAACTATAGGAAAGTGCATTTAAGACCCATTTTAAAGCTTGAAAATGAAGAACTTGAAAACATTAATAGTGAAAGCTAGAGTGAAAGATTAAACTTCAAATGAACTTGTAGTAAATAGCATTAAAGAGTTTAAACAAAGCCTAAAAGATTCTTAAAAGAGATTACAAGACAATGTATTGAAGAAAATGCAAAAATATTAACTTCTCTCTGTAGCAATGTTATCTTCTTCCTTCGACTCTCTCTCTCTATATTACAATGTATATCAATAATAATCTATAATGGTGTATGAGCTTGAGATGCAGACACTGTGCTGTTTCAATAAAACCTACCGGTAGGTTTAAGTCCAATGAGCAAAACCTATCAGTAGGTTTGCAGTAGGTGCAGGTCCAGTAGCTAAAATCTACTAGTAGGACCTACCGGTAGGTTTTCCCTTTTTTTGCAAAAATCTTGGTTCCCCCATCTTTCAAGCAATCATCAAGCTCCAACCCATTTCCAATCAACTCAAGCAGCATATTAGGGCCAAACAAGCACCCTTTAAGCCCTTTTTTTTACATGTAAACATACCGAAACTCCATTAATAGCATAAACATTGCGATTCTGCTTGTTTTAACTATAAAAGCCAGTGTAAATGGGATATAAATGGGCTTAAGAAATGCAATATTTTGTGCTAATCAGTAGGCAGGAATCTTTTCTACTACTTATTGTATGGTTACTCTGGCTATAATCACATAGAGATTGCCTTGGAGGATTAAGGGAAGACCACATTCATGTGCCCCTTGGGTACTTATGCCTATTGACGAATGCCATTTGGTTTGTGCAATACCCCATGAAATTTTCAAAGACGTATGATGGGGATATTCAGCAACATGGTGGAGAAGACTGTGGAGGTTTTCATGGATGACTTTTTAGTGTTTGGGGACTTAAGTGATGGTTGCCTGGAAAATTTGGAGAGATTTCTAGAGAGATGTGAATAGAAGAATGTGTTGCTAAATTGGGAGAAGTGTCATTTCATGGTAACACAAGGGATTGTGCTTGGACACACTGTGTTCACAAAGAGAATTGAAATGGAAAAATCAAAAGTGGAAGCAATTTCCAACCTACCCACTCCAAAGGTCGTCAAAGACATCAAGTCGTTTCTTGACCATACAGGTTTTTATCGTCGAATCATTAAGGATTCTAGTGCATTGCCAAAACCTTTGACCAATTTGCTAGCAAAGGATGTCCCTTTTGTGTGGTCAGATGATTGTGAGGCATCTTTCAAAAAACTCAAAAGCATGCTTACTTCACCTCCAATCATGCGACCACCTAATTGGGAACTACCATTTGAGTTCATGCGCGATGTGAGTAATTAAGTGGTCAATGCAATGCTAGATTAAATGGAAGACAAAAGGCCATATGTAATATACTATGCTTGTAAAATTCTAAATGAAGCACAAATAAATTACATTACCACTGAAAAAGAGTTGCTAGCTGTAATGGTTGTATAGGACAAATTTAGATCATACATCATTGGTTCACCTATTATAGTCTACACTAATCACTCTACTTATTTGTTGTCTTAGTAGGATGCTAAACCAAACTCATTAGGTGGATCCTCATCATTTAAGAATTCAACGTGATCATCAAGGACAAGAAAGGAGTCGAGAATGTGTGGCAGACCATCTGTCACGGTTTGTTATCTAAGACGTCGAAGAGCACATCCCTATCCCTGATTTTTCCCTGATGAGCATTGATTTTCCATTCCTTCAGTTTGTCTATGGTATGTTGATATTTGCATTTTCTTGCCACAGTGCAAATACCACTGCATTGGAGCCCAGAAGATAAGAGAAGATTTATGGTGGATGTGAAATACTTCTACTTCGACAACCTGCACTATTCAAATATGGCCCTGATCAAGTTATGAGGAGGTGTGCACCAAAAAATGAAAACTGGGATGTCCTTTTCCTTCTATCATTCTGAGGCGTGTGGTGGGTACTTCTCTTCCAAAAAAACTTCAGCTAAGATTTTACAAAGCAATTTTATTGGCCTTCATTGATTAAATATTGTGTTTTATTTTGTAAAAAATGTGATAGGTGTCAAAGGTTGGGAAGTGTGACCTGTAGAAACATGATGCCCCTCTCCCCTGTACTAGTCATTGAGATCTTTGGTTGTTGGGGCATCGATTTCATGGGTTTTGTCTTTTGCCTACCTTTATATCCTATTGGCAATGGACTACGTGTCCAAGTGGGTAGAGGCAATCCCAACCAAGACCAATGACTATCGAGTCATGATCAAGTTTTTAAAAGAAAACATTTTTTCTAGGTTTGGAATACCTCGTGCAATAATAAGTGATGGTGGGTCTCATTTTTGCAATAAACCATTTGCTTTTTTGATGCATAAATATGGTGCAACACACAAAGTGTCCACCACTTATCACCCACCGACTAATGGCCAAGCCGAGTTGGCTAATAGGGAGACAAAGAACATACTGGAGAAAATGGTTAACCCAAATCAAAAGGAGTGGTCATTTAGATTGACTGAGGCCTTGTGGGCTTATCGCACTGCCTATAAGACCATCCTAGGTATATCTCCCTATTAGCTAGTCTACGACAAGGCTTGTCACTTGCTAGTACAGATGGAGCACAAGGCCTATTGGACCATAAAAATCTTGAATTTCAATTTGAAAATAGCTGGGGAACATAGGAAGTTGGAGTTGAATGAATTGGAGGAAATTTTTAGAGATGCCTACAAGAGGCCAAAAATTCACAAAGAAATGGCAAAATTTTATCATGACAAATCTATTTTGAGAAAGACATTTGAGCCTGGCCAAAAAGTGCTCTTGTATAATTCTTGTCTCTCCATTTTTCAAGGGAAACTCTGGTCACGATGGGATGCCCCCTATATTGTCAAGGGGGCCTACCCGAATGGAGTCGTGGACATAGAAAACTCTGAAGATGGTAAAACATTCAAGGTCAATGGCCAAAGAGTCAAACTTTTCTTTGAGGGTTTTGAAATTCAAATTGTGGAAGAGGAGTTGGTGGATCCGGACCCTGTTGAGGCATAACTATTCAATTTGATTTTAGTGTACAATTGTTTTCCTTTATTCTTTACTTTGCAAGTTTAATTGTTTACTTACTTTTATCTGTGCATAGTGTTCTTTATTCACATTTATAGATAGAGGTGTTTTTGTCAAAGTTCATTGCGAGGCGTTCTCTTACCCTTTGTATCTTTTTAAGTTCATCATTGAATTCCATATCTTTTTTTGCATTGAGGACAATGCATAGATCAAGTTAGAGGGTGAGGTGCACCATTTGTATGATACACCAAAATTTTTGTTGGCCAAACAATTTTGTGGTAAAATGCACTATTCACATATTCTACAAAGTTTTTGTATAGAATAGTTGAAAAAATATGTGAAAGTTTTTTAAATTTTTTTTGAAAACTATCTGAATGTTAAACCATATCCCCATATTCAAAGTGTTATGGGTTTATTGATAGTTAGATCTTCACTTTGAACTTTGAATACAAGAGCACATCATAGAAGTTTATCCTATGTCGGAGTATCCCATATGTATTTTTTTTTAATACAACCATAGTGCAACTTCAATGTGTAGTTTTGGTAATTTATGAATTGGATCCACATTTTAGAGCTTGACATGCATAGTGGAGATGAAATAAGTACCCGTGTGAGTTTTAGTGCCAATCCTTGTTGGAGAAAACTTACATTTACTAAAAGGAACAATTTTTCACCCGATTAACCAAGCCACATGATTAACCAAGCCAATGCAAAATTATTAAAATTAGCACACCTTGCTTGTTCCAAGACTGACTGTGATTGATTATAAAGAAAAACAATGTGGTGAGGAAACCCAAAAAGAGATAAATGGTGTTGAATTCAAATTTGGAATGAAAAAGAAGAGAAAAAATTTAAGAAAAAGGAGAAAAAAATGGAGTTGGAAGAGAAAAAAGAAATGAAAAGAAAAGAGAAGAGAAGAAAATTGTTGAGGAAAGAAGAAAAACAAACAAAAACTGAAGTGTGGGTGTAAAGTTGAAAATTCCACAAAAAGGAAATTTTAGATAATAAAAGTCATGCCTTTGGGATAACCCTTTTTGTCTCTCTCTACACTTCATTTCACTCAGCCCAAGTATCACCCCAAGCCCTCATTACAACCCTTGAAAGCACTAAAGGATCTAGATAAAGCATGGTGAGAGCACATTTTAAATGAGAAGAAAAATTGGTTTTGCTATCTAGGTCCTAACATTCCATTCATGAGATTATGCCAAGTTTGTTTTAATTGCTATGCATGCACATCATTTTTGGATTATATGTGAGCATTTTGGTTTGTGCATAAGATTCTATCTCACATATACACATGGAGAGCATGCCATGACCATCATAGAGTTATTCATTTTTTAGAGAAACCCTTGGTGAGTTTTGCATCAAAGCTGAATTTGGATGGCTAGGTGAATGTGGATTCCATTGAGTAAATGTTTAAAATACATGTTCATCAACCCATGGAAGTAACTGTGAATGCCGCATAATCTGGCACCATGACAATAACATCCTGTTCACCGAGATCATGAACAACATACCGTTTGGACAGAGTCTCCCTTGTATCAGGCACTCTTAAACAGATAACCTATGTATATATCTATCACTTGACCATTCCAAGGTCCAATATACATCAATTTGCACTTAATTTTACTCCATATACATCCTTGAAACAAAAGGACTCAAGGCCCAAAAGCTTGGCAAGACCATTTTAATTTTCAAAAAATTTCAAGGGGACTACCAATGGGAAAGCAACATTCTACCGATTGAAAAATTCATTGGAATATTTCTACCGGCAGGTAATCAACATTCTACTGGTAGAAATGCCTATTGGAATTGATCTACCCGTAGAATAATCAATGTTCTATCAGTAGAAGTGTCCAGTTTGCCCCCGTTTCAAACCTTTTTCAATTCCAACACTTCCATTCTCATACAACATACAATTTAACATAGTCCATATAAGGAATAACTTTTGTGTACATGCATTCAGCATTCATCTTGCATTGGGGTTAACTCTTTATATGTTTAAATTGTGCTTATTTGTTTTTTTGCCAAGGGTGAAGTGGTGATTGTAGATATTGCTTGATAATGGTAATGGATAGGTTATTTGTTTAATATATTTTTGTGAATTAGTTTAAGAAAAAGATTGATTTCAGAATATTATTTGAGCTTGAATTTGGATCTCATAGTGATCTAAAGGTGACCTTTAACTATTTGATATTTGTAACCAAATCCAAAAAATTGCTGAGTAAAGGTTGTCAATATTATTTAGTGTAGGTGAAAGATACTAGAAAGGACATGGAAACGATATGTGAGTTGCCAGAGATGTGTAGTTAGATGAATTTTTGGGGTAGCTGTTAGATAGGGGAGTTCAATTGTTACTAAGTATGAATTAGGGATTCCATCTATATCCACTGCTTCATATTATACTGTGTCCGCTAAATTAAAAAAAAAATTGGAAGTACAACTATAGGAAATAGTTAATCGGGGTTTTATTCAGTTTAGCATATCTCTATGGCAGACTTCAATTTTATTTGTGCATATTATGAATTTTGGTTACATCTTTTTGAAATTGATGTAAGCTTTCGTAGCCTTTGTGGGTTTAATTACGTGAGTGTTTTGATTTTGCACAAATTCTTTTCTAATTATGATTAATTGATGTAATTCTAGGGTAATCTTGTAGCAAGAAGGAACATGAGTAGTATTTGAGGAATGTATTATAAATATTTTGGAATATATATATATAAAGAAGGGTGCACATGGGACAAAGTATTGTGAGGTGTGCTAGGTATAGTAAGAGAGGAAAAGTATGGGATTTTTTTTATTACATGTGTGTAGTGTAATAAAAGGGGAAGCAAAAAGTGTAAAAATAAATACTTGCCAATTTTATATGGATGTGTGGCATGTGGTGTGTGTAGTGTGCATTAGAATGCACGCACATGAGTTTACACCAAATAAAGGTGAATATGCTATCTGTGTTAAGAAAGAGATTGAAGAGAAGAACATACAAATAAAGTGTCCCTAATTTGAACATGTTTTGAATTATGAGGTTAAGTAATATGATGTCCTTATGTGCAGTTCTAGGGAATGTGTCACTGGGTGTAGGATTTGCAATTATATCGTGATACATATATCTGTATGTGTTAGATATGTGTAGTTATGAGTAAAATAATGAAAGGTGGTACACTTGTGCACATGTAGTGTGTTTACTTTGTGTTGCAAGGTAACATGTAAAGTCTAGAGGGAAGTATATGTGAGTGCTACCAATTGATAGCAGCGTAATGTTAAAAAAAAATCATATACGATACACATCTCATCATGCTAGGTTATAATGGGAAAGAGAGTTAGTGGATTGCATGGACTAAGAGATACATATAGCTAGAAGGGGAAAGGGAACTAGGAGAGTTATAATTATTTTAGTGGGTATCAACTATGAGATGGGTACTAGATAAGAGAATAAATTTTAATATATGGTACCTAAAATCACAATGATGTTTCTAACTGGAATTCAATTAATGATTGTGGGATATAGGGTGGTATGCGGTAACTTCACTGAATATTTACGTTTGTATCATGTTTTATGCTATTATAACCCTGAAATTCCTATTGAGTTATTTTTAGGGTGTTGGTTACTTTTATTGTGTGGGTGGTGGTTTGGGATGGGATCATGACTGCCAAGAGTCCAACACATCGCCATCCAAATGGCTTTGTAGAATTGGGATGAAGTGGGATGATTGGTGAGGTGTTAGATCTTTGAATTGCTATTGTGAGACGTGGAATAGGTGGGATTACAGAGTTATTGATTCAGATTCACTAATAGTGATATTTGATTAAATTGTTACAAAGTGTCATTGTACATGTTAGTTCTTGTTGTCTTTGTGTTATGTTAGATGCTTGAGTCACACTAAGCTAAATCATGATCTATAAACAAAATAGTAGTATGAATGGGTGTGAACTAAAAAGTTATAGAATTTGTGGCTAAACGTCTGGTATAATAATGGGTTTGTCATGACCACTCACCATTCCTGACTGGGATCAGAAGCAAATTGACTTGATCTTAATTGTACACTCAAATATAAGTGCTCAAGTTATAATATTACTCGGTGAAGTCTGAGATCAAATCCACAGAGAGCTATCTATTGGAGCTTAAAATAGGAAAGGGTGAAATAGCCGTGCGCGTAATTTGCTTTACAATAGCTTGTGATGTGAGCTTAAAACTAATAAATAAACACTTAAAATAAAATTTGATTACAACAAATGAAAAACTGCTCTTTAGTTTAAGGATTGATTAGCACAAAAACATGACATATATTTTTTTGCTAATATGCCCTTTTACACTCGCTTTTGTTATGAAATTAGGAAAAATGCGTTTAATCTTTGTTTTGATGGAGTTTTATGTAAATGCAGGTAAAATGATGTAGATGGTTTGAGTTAAGCTCACATTGAAGTGTTTGAAGTCAATGAAGATTAGGGGGGTAGCTAAAAAAGAAGTCTTAGAGGGGGAATAAACCAAGAAAAATTCAAGTTGGTTGAAAACCTTCTGGAAGGTTTGGCAAAAACCCTTCCGGAAGGTTTTGCATTGGACTGCCTATTCACTGCCAAAACCCTCCAGAAGGTTTTGCTCACTGGAATGCTCATTTAACTATTCCTCCACAAACCATTTGGAAGGTTTATGTCGACCTTTTGGAAGGTTTTGCCAAGACTACCAGACAACCTGTAACTCAATTTTTGCAAATTGGGGATCCCACTTACACTTTTCCAAAGAACCCCCTAACATTCCTTACACATCTAGAAGCCTCTCCTCACCTCTACTGGAGTTTGGAGATTTGTGCAATAATGGTTACGAGAGAGAAGAGGCATAGCAAAAGTGAAAGGTTGGCTTGTCCTAGCCTACACCAACCCACCCTTTTCAAACCCCTTTGATTGGGATCACATTATAGGCTAAAGGGGGACTCCATGGAAATTTTTTGTGTGATTTATTATGTATTGTGGAGTTTATATTACAATATAGAGAGAGAGAGAGTTCAAGGTAGAAGATGAATAGTGCTAGAGAGAAGTAATACTTTTGCATTTTCTTCCATACACTGTATTGTAATCCCTTGTAAGAATCTGTAAGCTTCAATTAATGCCTTTAATGTTATTTACTACAAGTTCATTTCAAGGTTAGTCTTTCATTGTATTTTTTACCATTAATGCTTTCAAGTTCTTCATTTTCAAGCTTTCATATGGGTATTAAATGCACTTACTTATAGTTATGTTTTCTTGCATTAACTTAGCTCCACTCTTCAGTTCTATACAATTTCTTTCCATTACCTTGTTGTTTTTGCCTTAAGTATGAGCAGCTAAGTTTTTAAGTTGACTAATCCAAGGGAGACCTTCTTTTGGGTATGCCATTCTAACTCATTTGTGTTCCTCCTCGTAGTGTACATTGATTCGGTTTGACTGGGTTAAGGGTGGACGTGGGTGTGAGTCTTTGATATCCCGTAGACTTGTCACGGGTTATGCTTAGATCCTCACTTCCATTTCATCCCTCGCTTCTGAAAAATCAATCGAACATCTTGACACTATTGGAGGAAGGTTTCGAGTTGGCTTGGCATTCCCATTGGAATTAACCCTTCGGATTCGCCAATACTTGTTTTCCATTTTAATTCAATAATGACACAAACATAAATCCCAAAACTCAAACCAACAAAATATTTTTACACTTTTCTCTTTTCACCAAAATCACCTTTAACACGATTCACATCCTTCCCTGAGGAGACGACCTTGGAATACTTTTCCAAGTTAAACGTAACACTCAAAAGACTCCTTGCACTTGGGGAGCACTTTTGATCACACACATTTCATTCATTATACCACACATCTGTTTCCCCATTGCTTGCATTGAACCCGAGTGAGAGTGACACTCACCCACTTACATACACCATATACACTTTGAGGGTTCATATGAGGATATTAGGGAATACAATGGAAACCATCAAGCTTTTTTGGTACGGTTGATGGGGAAGGCAAGTGTTGAATTGAGAAGGTGATTTTCGGACAACGAATGTAAGTTCCGTGATCTTCATCATGGGCTGAGGTACGTTGTTCCTTGTATATACTTTGTTTGTTTATATTTTCATTTGTTAGAGAGTTTGTTGTATGTGGGGACAGGATGGGACAAAACTAATTAGTTAGACAACCCTTGGGCCCCCTATATGAACATTAACTAAGACCCACCTGAGGATGTGGGTGAAAATTTTGAGAATACAGGTGCCAATCCAAACAGCAATGGGGTGTTGGTGGACAAGAACCTAGAACGCCTAATTCACGAATGTAATTTTTCCCTCCCGTGAATGAAGGGAACAACATCCACATTGAGCCTCCAATGAGGTCAATAAGGGATTACCTTCAACCCACAAGAAGCACCACACCCTCATGCATCCTCTTGTTTGTCCAAGCTCATCTCTTCCTAGTTAAGTTGGGGATGTTGCAACTCTTTCTCATGTTACACGAATTGAAAGGGAGAACCCCTATTTGCACATAAAGGAGTTTGAGGAAATAGTGACAACTTTCCTCACCAATCATGGAATGGAAGGCATAGCTAGGAGGAAATTGTTCCCCTTTTCCCTAAAAGATAAAGCAAAAATGTGGCTCAAGTCCTTGAAGCCTCGATTCATCACATCTTAGACTCAACTGCTCTCCAAGTTTTTAAACAAATTTTTCCTTGTGCCTAAAACCACCGCTTTAAAAAATTAAATTCAAAACTTTTCAAAGAAGTCCAATGAGCAATTCTACCAACGTTAGGATCGTTACAAGGAATTGTTACAATCCATTCTGCACCATGACTTTGAACCATGACAATTGATGAGTTTCTTTTATGAAGGAATCACATCGGACCATAGACAGTTCATCAATATGATGTGAAATGGGGAGTTTTTGAACAAGGACCCTGATGAGGCCTTAGAATAATTTGATACATTGGGATAGAATGCACAATTATGGGACATTATGGATCCCACTGATGTATCGAGGTCTTCTCCTCAAGGAGATAATCAAGGGCATAGGGGAGGGATGTATGACTTGAGAGACTGGGAAAACTTGCTTTCAAAATTTTTTTAGGTTGCCTAGAAAAGTTGAGAGTCTTGAAGTCAATAGGAGACACGAGATGCCTAATGTTTCAAAGACCGGGTAGCCATGCTCAATTTGTGAGAGTGTGGAGCATTCCATATCAGAGTGCCCCAACATTTCGACGCTTAAGGAAGTGTACCACAAACAAGTTAATGCCTTTAATCAATCGAGGCAATCATTCTCACCAAATTCAAACACTTATTATTCGGGTTGGAGCAAGCACTCGAACTTTATTTGGAGAATTGAGAATCCTACTCCTCATGGTCTTACACTTATACACCTCCCATACCTTCTAAACAAGGTTAATACCAAAGTCACTACCAAGGTCAATGGCAAGAATCTAGCCCTCAATACTTCCGGTCTAATCCGCAAGGATATTGACAAAACCCGCCTCCACAAACTTTCTCCCAAGGTCCACCTCCACAAAGTTTTAACCAACAAGGACCATCCAACCCATCAACATACCAACCTTCTCACAAAAGGACTTTGGAGGATGTGGTTCATTCCTTAATTCAATGCCAAAATACCATCCACAATCAAAATGCCACAGCTTTTAATGAGATTCAGGCCCAACTCACGAAGTTGAAAAATTCGATGGGAGAATCACACCAAGAGAAGGGGAAATTTCCCACTCAACCCCAAGAAAACCCTAGAGGCCAACATGTTATTGGGTGGCAAAGAAATTGATATGACCATTGTGCCAAAGGTTTCACCCAAGACCACATTGGCAGTAGAAAAAGAAACCAAGGGTGACACCAAAAAGGGTGAGGTGGGTGAGAAAGAAAAATTGGTTGATGATAGTGTGCTTGTTTCCCCTATGCTTGCTCCTTTTCCCAATCACATAAAGCACCTGTTAGGGTGGCTAATTATTCTGATATCATTGAAATGTTCAAACATATGAAAATAAACATTTCATTCCTCGATGCAATAAAACAAATTCCATCTTGTGCAAAGATCTTGAAAGACTTGTGCATGGTGAAGAGAAGGCTTAATGTCAACAAGAAAGCATTCCTCACAGAGCAAGTGAGCTCAATTTTGAGGACAAACACCCCTTAAAATTTTAAAGACCTTGGTTACCCTAACATTGCCATAACAATCAGGAATTATCGGGTGAAGCAAGCACTCCTCGATTTGGGGGCTAGTGTGAACCTCCTTCCATAGTCATAGTACCAACAACTTTAGCTTGAAGAATTGAAGCATACTCAAATCATGCTTCAACTGGCAGACCGTAGTGTCTGAACACCGAGGGGAGTAGTTAAGGATGTTTTAGTGCAAGTTGATAAATTTTACTTTCCTGTTGATTTTATTGTGCATGACACTCACCCTGTTACAAATCTTAGCTCCCAAATCCCTATAAAACTTTGTAGACCTTTTCTTCCCACATCTATTGTGGTGATTAATAGTAAGAACGGTCTTATAAAGCTAGAATTTGAGAACATGACTATGGATCTCAACGTGTTCAACTTGTCCAAGCAACCGGGGATGATGAGGAGGTGCATGAGTCAATAGGATTGACACCTTGGCGGAAGAACACTTGGAGATTTTCGGTATATTGAGAGTTGAGGAGGAGATTCTTGATATGAAAAGGGTGATGAGCGAGAGGAGTTGAAGAGGTAGAAAAATGGACCCCTACATTTGAGGAGCTTCCACATCAAGAAAAGAAGATCTTTCCATCGGATGTACAAAAACCATTGTTGGAGTTAAAGCCATTACCATCTCATCTTAAGTATGCATATCTTGGGGAGGACAAGACCTTTTCGATGGTGATTAGCTCAACTTTGGAGAAGAAGCAAGAAGTGGAACTCTTGGAAGTGTTGAGGAGGTACAAGGGAGCAATTAGTTGGACGATTGCGGACATCACGGGAATAAGCCCCCTTATTTGCACCCAGCATATCTACCTTGAGGATGACTCCAAGTTGTCCCGACAACCACAAAGAAGGTTGAATCTAATTATGAAGGATGTGGTGTGGGACGAGGTACTAAAACTACTTGACGTGGGCATAATTTTTTTGATTGCTGATAGTAAGTGGGTTACCCCCGTGCAAGTAGTACCAAAGAAGTCGGGAGTCACCATGGTGGCAACTGAGGATAATGAGCTTATTTCAACAAGGGTAATTATCGGATGAAGAGTATGCATTGATTACCAAAGCTCAAGTCATGCACAAGAAAAGACCACTTCCCATTGTCATTTCTCGACCAATTGTTGGAACGAGTAGCGGGGCATCTATTCTATTGCTTCTTAGATGGATAATCCAGCTACAATCAAGTTGAGATTGCATTGGAAGATCAGGAGAAGACCACCTTCACTTGTCCCTACGGTACTTTTGCTTACCGTGGCATGCCTTTTAGGCTATGTAGTGCCCCTAGAACCCTTCAAATGCGAGGAAAGAGCTTAGTCTTGAATTGGGAGAAGTGTCACTTCATGGTGACACAAAGAATTGTGCTCGGACACACTATCTTGGCGAAGGGGATCGAAGTGGACAAATCAAAAGTTAAGGCAATTTCCAACCTCCCTACAATGAAGGTCATAAAGGATATCAGGTCGTTTCTGGGCCATATTGGCTTTTATCGTCGTTTCATCAAAGACATTAGTGCGTTGGCCCAACCTTTGACCAATTTACTATCCAAGAATGTCCCATTCAAGTGGTCGGATAATTGTGAGGCATCATTTTCAAAACTCAAAAGCATGCTTACTATACCTCCAATTATGCGACCACCCAAGTGGGACTTACCTTTTGAGCTTGTGTGATACGCAAGTGATTACGCGGTCGAATAAGAGACCGTATGTAATATATTATGCTTGCAAAATCCTTAATGAGGCACAAATGAATTGTACAACCACTAAAAAGGAATTGTTAGCAGTAGTATTTGCATTGGATAAATCCCATTCTTACATCATTGGTTCACCAATAGTAGTCTATACTGATCACTTTACTTTGAAGTATTTGTTGTCTAAGCAGGATGTCAAACCGTGACTCGTTAGGTGGATCCTCCTACTCCAAGAGTTCAATTTGACAATTAAAGATAAGAAGGGAAAGAAGAATGTGGTAGCGGATCATTTATCCTGACTGGTGGTGCAAAAGGCCGATAAGCACATTCCTATCCCTGATTTCTTCCGTGATGAACATTTACTTTCAATATATTTTGTGTGTCTGTGGTATGCTGACATATATAATTATCTTGCAACAGGACAAATACCACCTCATTGGAGTCCGAAGGATCGAAGAAAATTTATGGCAGATGTGAAGTACTTCTACTTCGACAACCCTTACCTATTCAAGTACTGCCCTGACCAAGTCATGCAGAGATGCGTACTAGAGAATGAGCAGCGGGAAGTCCTTACATTCAGCCATTTGGAAGCATGCGGTGGCCATTTCTCTTCGAAGAAGACTTTGACAAAATTTCTATAGTTAGGTTTCTATTGGCCTTCTCTTATAAAGGATTGTATTTCGTTTTTCTAAAAAATGTGATAGATGCCAACATTTAGGCAGTGTAACCCAAAGGAACATGATGTGTGCTTAATGTTTTCTGTTGTAGTATCCTAACCTCCTAACATCATCCGTCAATATGTATGGCTTGTAGGAATGGGGGAGTGTCACTCTCCCTCGAATTGATGGGGGAAAAGGGGCAACAGAATGGTGGAATATGAAATGTACAAAATGTGTATAATGTTGTGAACAAAAGTGCTCCCCAAGTGCAAGGACTCTTTTGAATGTCGTGTTTTACTTGGAAAAGTATTCCAAGGTCGTCTCATCAGGGAAGGAAAGTTCAAGTGTGTGAAGGTGATTTTGTTGTGAAAATGGAAAGTGTAAAATCTTGTAGTTGGTTTTGGTGAGTTTTGTTTTTAATGAAAATGCAAGAAACAAAGTGTTGGCTAATCCAAATAGGTTATTCCAATGAGAATCCCAACTCAACTCAAAACCTTCCTCCAATGGTGAATAGATGAACGATTGATTCGTGGGAAGTTAGGGACAAGATGGTGAGGATCCAACCATAAACCGTGACCAGGCCTATGAAATATCAAAGACTCACAACCACATCCACTCTCAACCCAGTCAAATCGAACCATCGTACATCGAGAGGAGGAAAGGAAATGAGTTGAAATGGAATGCCCAAGAGGAGGTCTCCCTTGGATTAGCCAACTTAAAATCTAGCTACTCATGAAAGCAAGAGGAAATGCATAATGTAAAGAGACATAGTATTGAAATGAAGATTAGAACTCAACTTAATGCAAGAAAACTTAAACTAAGAAGAAAATATGCAATACCCATTTTAAGAAAAACTTGAAGTGAAAAAACTCATTAAAAAATGGTAGATTCTAAGTTACACAACTAAACTTGCAATGAACTTGAAATAGCTAAGATTAAAGTGCAAGAAATAAAGATTATAAGATATTTAAAGCTTACTACAATTGAAATGGAAAGGAAAATGCAAAAATATAAATTTTACACTATTCATCATCATCTTCATTGGATTTTCTAAGCTTAGGTAGCCACACCAAAAACATTGTTGAATATTGAATATATGGAGTGTTAGCCTTCCAATTCCGTCCATGGTGGGTCCCTTTAGCTATGTGAAAGGCCTCCCATCAATAGGGGGCTGAATAGATGGGCAATGCAAGCTAGCACAGGCTTAGCCTGCACTCCCAGGCTGCACCCCTTCTCTCTCTCGTCATTGAATGCCAAGCCTCCAAAGTCTTCAATAAGAGTGTAGGAGGCATGTAAATGTGTAAAGGAAGTAAGGGGGCAAGTGTGAGAATCAATGGTGGGACCCCAAAGCAAGTGGAGCATGAAAAATAGGTGTTCTGGGCTGTTTCAGCAGAGTGTACCGGTACGCTGAGGCTACTGGAGTTCGGGGTACTGGTACGCGTACTGGTACACTTTTGCTCCAGATTAGTTTTTTTTAGATTCATCATAATGTTTGATCCGACCGTCCGATTGAGCTGAACGTTTGACACAATACATAAGACATCCCGATCTACAACTTTCATGTCTTGAACGTTTTCTGATTCGAAGTGTATCTGGGCCAAAAAGGAGGCAAACCAAGGTACTGCTACAAAATAGTGTGGCTGCTGATGCCTATGTTACCAAACACCAATGCCTCCTTGATTTCTTTCACTTTTAAGCCTCTAAATCCTCATGTAATGTTCTCCTATCTTCACCACTACTCCACACTTAATTGCAATATTCTAAAATCCATCATTTAAGCTATAATTACCCGTAACATCGAAAATTCAACATTATTCATAATTTCGGCTAACTCTAAGTACTTAGATGCAAAAGTTGAGTTAAAATTCATGAAATAAAGCCATCAAATATGCAATATTATACGCTCATCACACCCCCCCAACTTAAGTTTTGCTAGTCCCTAGCAAACAAAATGTAAAAACTAAGCAAAAAAATATAAACCTATATTAATTCCGCAATTGCATTTAGCGTATGCAGCAAGCCTTTGTCTCGTGAAGGTTACCAATGAAAGGTACCTATAAACTTCTTTTTCTAGTATCTAATATTTAAAGCATATTCCCTTATCTTAACTAGCACTGGGATGTCAACAATAACTTTGTTCAACACACCCGAACTATTCACACATGAAATACATCATAGTTTTAAATGCTACTCTAGAGTATACACCTACACATTTCCTTTCAAAACTCATGTGTGTGTAAAATGAACATGTAATTTAAGCATTTACTCAATGCAATCCACATTCACTTAGCTATCCAAATTCAACTTTGATGCAAAAACTGACTAAGGGTTTCTCTCAACAAAGAATCACTTTATGATTATACTAGCATGGTAGTTATGTGTATATGTGAGATGAAATCTTGTGCACAAAACGAAGTATGCTCACATATAATCTAAAAATGAAGTTCACGCATGAAAATGAAGCAACCTTAGCATAATCTCATGAAAGGAATGCCAAGGGATTAGATAGCAAAACCAACTTCTTCTTTTTTTTTTCTTTAAAAGTATGCATCCCCCATGCTTCTCTAGATCATTTAGGACTTTCATAGGTTGTAATGAGGCCTTGGGGTGATATTGAAGCAAGTGAAATGAAGGATATAGGATAACAAAGAGGGTTATTCCGAGATAATGACCTTTATTTCAAAAAGATCTCCCTTTTTATGAGATTTCTAGGCTAACACCATCACTAAACTCTTTGTTTCTTTTCTTTTTTTTTTCCTTAACATTTTCCTTTTTCTTTATCATTCTTTTTTTCTTTTCACCCCTTGTTTCTCATTTTCTTGGATTTTCATTCTTTTTTTTCGTTCAACTCTTTGAGTTTCGACATCATTCATCCCTTTTGTTGGAGTTTCCACGCCATAATTCCTTCACTTTTTCAATCACTCATATTCAACTCTAGGAACAACCAAGGTGAGGTAGATTTTTATCATTTTGCATTGGCTTGGTCAAATGTGTGGTATAGAAACAAATTTCAATGAAGGCTCAATCATGGCACTAGGGATAAATAATTTCTCAAGAAAAAGGCCAAAGCTCAAAATATTCAAAAATGGCCTAAGATCATCTATAGATAAGCATAGGAAAACTTTGTACATATCAAGACAAAGTCAATGAACTACCTAAATGCACCTAACCAAAACAAACATAATGAGATTATTGAACAAATGTGAAATTTGAAAAATTATTCCTTGAGTAAATGTAAGTTCCCTTTAAACAAGAATTGGCATTAAAGCTCATATGAGTTCTTACTCATCTCCACTATTCATGTCAACTCAATCCATAAATTGTCCAAATTACACATTCCAGGTGCACAAGGGTTGAGTTTGAAAGAAAACACATATGTGATACTCTTGGCAATAAGATAAACTTCTATAATGTACTCATGAATTCACAGTTCAAAATGAAGATCAAGAAATCACAAATCCCATAACAATTAGGGTAGGAAAATATAGTTCAATATTGGATATTTTTCACAAAAAATGTCCAAAATTTTCAAAATTTTCACATTTCCAACTTATTCTATACAAAAAGTGGTGGAACATGTAAATGGTGCACCTCACCCCCAACTTGAACTATGCATTGTCCTCAATGCACAAGGAATCATGCAATGAGAAAAATGAAAGTGACATGAGAAATTAGATACCCCTTTTTTCTTTTCTTCCCCCCCCCTTTTTTTTTTGGTTACACATTAAAGGGAAAACAAAAACATTTGATTACACCCCCCAACTTAAACTCGCACATGATATGGAATGAGATTTTCTACTATGATGCTCAAAATGAAATGAGTCCAAATTAGGGGGAGGTAAACAATTTCTACACCACAACATCAAGAGAAGAAAAATATAACAATAAAATAAGTCTAACTACTATGTACATGAAAATAAAACAAAAATGGCACATGCCAATCCAGCTTCAATTCAAATATGAGCTTTTGCCCATTGATTTTTTTGATTTTAAAGTTTTCTTGTTGTATAAATGCCCTTCTTAAACCATCAATCCAAACATAGAAAGGATGTTGACTCAAAATTCTCAACCGAACCGAGGTATAGGCAAGTTTATGCAATTCCAACAATGGAGTATATAATTTCTCTTCAAACATTTCTACACTTAACTCCATTTTAATGCCCTCCCCAAGTTGAGAAATGTGAATCTCAACACCACAAAAAGATGGCAAAATGACCTTGGGCTCACTAGCCTCATGTGAGATAAGAACTTCATCAAATTTTTCACAATCTAGAGTGGTGGGAGATTCAACATCAATATGCATTTCATTGAGATGATCATCATCAATACATTGACTATGCTCAAGATGTTGTTCTTCATGCACATAAATTATAGCATTAGTCAATGTATTAAGTCCATCTCTAATTTCAAAAAGTTGTTGGGTTATTTGGGCATTGAATTCCATTTGGTATTGCATAAAATCGCACAAAATATTTTCCAATTCTTCTTCGGTTGAGTTCCCAAATGTTGGATAATGGCAAAATTCATTTGGTGGTGTGAGATTGGATGAAAAATTCTAAGGTTCATTCTCCCAACCATAACTCGGATAACTCAGTGTAACATAGTGGTTGGGGTAAAAACTTTTGGAGGCCAAATTTGAATTTGAACCTTCGCATGCAAAGTCATAAATCGGATAATTTTTTGGGCACTCACTAGTGACGTGTCCATACTCACCACAAATCTCGCAATCATTTTCAAAATAAGGGGCATTTATTGGGCACTCACTAGTGATGTGTCCATACTCACCACAAATCTCGCAAATATTTTCAAAATAAGGGGCATTTATTAGGCACTCACTAGTGATATGCCCATACTCATGACAAATCTCACACACATTTTCATAATATGGGGCATTTAATACTGATGATACTCAGAACAATTCCATGTATGATCCCAGACGCAGAGGTCGGACAAGCAGGTCAGATCAAGAGGGCAGGAAAGATGCGCAGAGCTCAGATGATCAAAACTAGAGCTCCCCCCCCCCCCCCAGGCATGCCAGTGATGGAAATGATAAGGGAGCTGCTGGATGACAACAAAAATCTTATAGGTGGCAAAGAGCCATATTTAAGGCACAAAATCCTTGAATATCCAAGATCCTCTCCTAAGATCAAGGTGAGTTCCTCGGTTAAATAACGAGGATCTCGGCGCAGATCCCACAGAATTAGGAGCAGCCCTATACATATTATATAACTCCCCCAAGGCAAAGAGGGAACCCTAGTAACATATACTCTATCCTGTAAACTTTTTGAATAAAAAAAAAGGAAAAATGAGCAAGAATCTCCATTGAAGAATAAATTAGCTGAGCTCCTCAGCTGGTGAACCACTATAAATTTATTGTGTCGATCCCCCACTTTTCCATCTTATGATACCAGACCTCGCTCTTTCGAGCCTTGTAGCTCAGATCCAAAGAGCAAGATACTGATCATCCGATCTGCTCATTACCCTAAATCTGCACCACATTGATTTTCACCATCAAATACATTATCATAAAAATTATAATACATTACATAAAACACAAGCTATTTACAAACTATTTACAAAAGGAGACGACATGCCTTAGTTCATGATGAAAATCACGAGACTTACCTATGTCATCCAAAATCACCTTCGAACTCGATACTTAACCTTCCCCGACAACGGTGCCAAAAATGCTTGATATTTTCTATTGTAGTATCCTAACCTCCAAACATCATCCCTCAATGTGTATCACTTATAGGAATGGGGGAGTGTCACTCTCCCCCGGAATGGTGCAATATGAAATGTACAAAATGTGTGTAATGTTGTGAACAAAAGTGCTCCCCAAGTGCAAGGAGTCTTGTGAATATTGTGTTTTACTTGAAAAGTATTCCAAGATCGTCTTCTCAAGGAAGGAAAGTTCAAGTGTGTGAAGGTGATTTTGTTGTGAAAAAGAAAAGTGTAAAATCTTGTAGTTGGTTTTGATGAGTTTTGTTTTTAATGAAAATGCAAGAAAACAAGTGTTGGCTAATCCAAAGAGGTCATTCCAATTGGAATCTCAACTCAACTCAAAACCTTCCTTCAATGGTGCATAGATAAACGATTAATTTGTGGGAAGCTAGGGACTAGATGGTGATGAGGATCTAAACATAAATCGTGACCAGGCCAATGGAATATCAAAGACTCACAACCACATCCACTCTCACCCTAGTAAAACCGAACCATCGTACATCAAGAGGAGAAAAGGAAATGAGTTGAAATGATATGGCCAAGAGGAGGTCTCCCTTGGATTAGCCAACTTTAAATCTAGCTACTCATGAAAGCAAGAGGGAAATGTATAATGTAAAGAGACAAAATATTGAAATGAAGATTAGAACTCAACTTAATGCAAGTAAACTTAAACGAAGAAGAAAATATGCAATACCCATTTTCAGAAAAACTTGAAGTGAAAAAACTCATACAACAATGGTAGATTCAAAGTTACACAACTAAACTTGCAATGAATTTCAAATAGCTAAGATTACAGTGCAAGAAATAAAGATTACTAGATATTTAAAGCTTACTACAATTGAAATGGAAAGGAAAATGCAAAATATAAATTTTACACTATTTATCATCTTCTTTATTGGATTTTCTAAGCTTAGGTAGCCACACCAAAAACTTTGTTGAATGCTGAATATATGGAGTGTTAGCCTTGTAATTTCGTCCATGGTGGGTCCCTTTAGTTGTGTGAACGGCCCCCATCAATAGGGGGTTGAATAGATGGGCAATGTAGGCTAGCACAGGCTTAGCCTGCACTCCCTGGCTTCACCCCTTCTCTCTCTCCTTATTGAATGCCAAGCCACCAAAGTCTTCAATAAGGGTGTAGGAGGCATGTAAATGTGTGAGGGAAGTCAGGGGGCAAGTGGGATAATCAATGTTGAGACCCCCAAGCAAGTGGAGCATGAAAAATAGGTGTTCTAGGTTGTTGTACCGGTATGCTGAGTCTACTGGAGTTCGGGGTACCGGTATGCGTACCTGTACACTTCTACTCTGGACTATTTTTCGTAGAATCATCATATCCTTTGATCCAATTGTCTTAGTGGGCTGAACTATGGACACAATATAAAGACATCCAGATCTACAACTTTCCTATTTTGAACTTTTTCAGATTCGAAGTGGATCATGGTTAAAAAGGAGTAACACCGAGGTACTATTACAAAATGGTGTGGCTACTGGTGCCTATGTTACCAAACACCAATACCTCCTTGATTTCTTTCACTTTTAAGCCTCCAAATCCTCATATAATGTGTCCATCTCTTCACCACTCCTCCACACTTAGTTGCAAGGTTCTAAAATCCATCATTTAAGCTATAATTACCTACAACATTGAGAATTCAACATTATTCATAATTTCGGCTAACTCTAAATACTCAGATGCAAAAATTAAGTTAAAATTAATGAAATGAGGCCGTCAAATATGCAAAATATTATACGCTTATCAATGTGTAACACCCCAAAATCCACCTTGGATGGCATTACTATCTAAAGACATTCACATCATGAGAGCAACTAATAAAATCCATAGATAAAGGAAATTTCATTCATCATACATAATATATACGACATCATCCAAAAGAATATGCCAAACCATGGCAATTACATTTAAAGATCAACCTTAATCTTCTAGCGGAATAAACAAAATATCATTCATACATGATCTCAAAATGCCTCTCCTAGTCTAGGAGATAACAATTCTAGACATTCCCCTCGGGATCCACGCTTTCATCCAATTGCATTTCCCAAGCTACCTGCTCATCAACTCCAAGTTCTTCCTCTAAACTGAATCTGAGAATAAATATTGTTCGTAGGGGGTGAGCACTAAGCTCTGTAGCGACATCCTCCCAAACTCAAACAAGGTTTAGAAAAAATATAAAATAGTTCGGTCTGACTTTCAAAAATATCACATATAATTTGAAATAAATCAATGACAATTTATTCGATCTCAAGTTACCGCAAATAACAATAAGTTAAATGAAAGGAATAACATGTCATAATTGAAGAAATCAATTAATCATTCAAAAGCATCATCCCATATTCTCATGTATGTTGGTTGTCTCCCATGAATCTACACGATGAATCTACCTTGTTCACCCATCATATCCACACAAGACCACTTTCGGAATGGCGTATACCATCTCTCATGGTATTGACGAATCCTTCCAAGGAAAGATATACCATCCCTCAGCCTCGAACTTACGTGAACAATGGTGGTTACTCTCACAAACAACAATCCACTACAAGTGTTAGGCAACCATATCACCCCCACTGAGATAGACTAACCTCTAACACTCTACAGGAGTTCTTGAATGCAATTCCAGTCCATTACAACAAGTCATACAAGAGATACAATACCAACCAATTTCTCAAATCACAAGTAAATAAAAAATTCCCAATTCCATTGGTATTTTTCCAACATAACAATTCAAGAAAATAAGCAAGAGATCCTCAAAAGATAGGCTTTTATTGTTCCAAGCAAAGCACTAGAGTTTTTGAATCAAGAAGAAAAGACTATCAAGAAGAAAAATCCGTTTTTCTCAAAACTAGGTTTTGCCATCAAGGACATGAATTTCTATGGTTATCAAACCATAAATTCTTTCAAGGGTTAATTGCACTGAAGGTCCCTAAAGTATGGAGTTTATCTCATTTATTCCCCAATGTTTCAATTGCATTATTTTGGTCCTGAAGTATTAAATATGTTTCTATATGGTCCCTTAAGCAGACAACATCCAGATTGTTAATAATTTGTTATCATAAACTTGTCACGTAATACTCAAATGTGGACAAAAGAATAATTTAGATAACTCTTGACCAAATTTTTACTCAAATTCTGTTAAATAACTATCTAAATTACACAGTTTTGATCATGAGCTATCCAAATTTTGGTCAAAAACTACCCATATTACACATTTGTTTGTCAAGAGCTACCTAAATTTTATTTAAGAGCTATTAAAATTAATTTTTTGTCTATATTTAGGTATTATGTGACAAGTTTATCATAAAAAATTCTTAGCAATCTAGACGTTGTCTGCTTAAGGGACCATTCAGAAACATATTCAATACTTGAAGGATCAAAATGATGCAATTGAAATATTGGGGACCAAAATGAGGCAAACCCCATATTTTGGGGACCTCTAGTGCAATTAACCCTTCTTTCAAAACATGGTAAGGTTTGCAAGAACATCAAGAAAGAAGAATTACATAACAAATATATATGATTAAGAGTCAAAATATATGTATATATAAACCCTAGCATCAATGAAAAATAGTGGAAGAAAACCCCTACTTCTTTAGTTTTATATGAGAGACTTGAGATTTGATCCACTTTAATTTGAAAATCCTCCTTGATCTTGTGTTTTTCTCATTCTTTCTTCCTCTCTAAGAATTCCTAGGGTTAGAAATGTTTAAATGGGGCTAAAGGAGGTGTCCTTATGTATTTATAGGAGGCCAAATGGTCCCCTGTGCACAAATCTGAAACTCCTACTCCGTAACTCATGTTC
>CAUOFW020003232.1:0-39004 GCA_963454935.2 Ilex paraguariensis | reverse complement strand
AAAAAATTTTCTTTTAAATACTACAAGGCGGAATTAGGGTTTACCTTCGAGATTGCTCTAGATTGATCTCGTCTTAGCACGAACGTAGAGTCTAACAACAAACATGGAAAACAACTCGACGAAGCTCATAGTCTTCTGTCATATATCCCCCAACGTCAAAATTCGGGTGCAGTGTGGGCTGCAAATACCTCCGAATTTCTGCTCTCTCTCTCAACCTCCGTCAAAACGTGAATAATGAAGTTGATGTTGATTTAGAGAGCCTAGGCGTCTATATATAGGCTACGTCAGAAACCCTAAGGAGAAATAAGGACTAGCTTACAATGGGTCTATGATTCCTTTGTTCAACCCAGAACAAACATCCTACAACCCATTAATAATAAGTTAGTCCACTAGAAACTTATTATTGATCTCATGTGCCTTATCTCAAAATTATATTCGAGCTCCTTATTATTATATGCTTAATAGCCTCCCCAAGTTTAAGATTACATATGTCTATCAATTAAATAAATTACTGACAATTATATTTAATTGATATTTTTATTCCTTGAGACCTTACTACTCAATTTATTTGTCATGTCGAATAATTAAATCCACCTGTAGGGTTTGACATGGACAAAACTTATGAGCTTCCTCAAGAGGACATCATCAATCCATTTAAATAGCGGGACATGATTTCCTTTAATAATTAATTCCCACCATACAAATAATATCGTCCCTCAATTTCCTAAGCTTATTGACTCAATATAAATCTCACTCTTTGATGAATTAAAGTGACAATCATTATATGCACTTGGCAATGAAATATCTCACGATTAAGACTAGGATCAATCATAATAATCATGAGGTATTTATTATCTTATTGAATCAGTTAAAGATAATAACCTCAACATAAGTCTGTTCAACACACAAAGTGTAATAGCGCAATAATCTGAGACATCAAATAATCTCCTAAATTCAAGACAGACTATGCTAGAATATTACATTACAATCATACTGATGGTGTGTCCAATTTCATGTAGGATTGTGAACATAAATTTATATTATACAAAGGATAAAGAATAAGCATATAAAGATAGGTTAGTCTAACTAAAAGAAATACATCTATGACCAACTCTTGAACTTGAGCTTTTTCCAAATTAGACACTTTCTTCTGACTCTTGTCAACAATTCTTCTTAACCTCTCTATGACCATCCCCCATTGAGGTAAGGGGCGGATAACTTAATAGTCCTTTTCCTTTCGTGAAGGAAATGAAAAGAAAAATTAAAGGAAAAATAGGGATATATAGAATGGGTTCTCATTTATTCTAGCTTGATATAAGCACTCTATTAAGATAGAGTACATAGAAAGATTATAGAGCTTAGCTTGTAGGAAATGAGAAGGAGAAAGATAAGAATAAGGAGAAGAGATTAAACCTTGACTAAAAGGGAAATAGAGAAGCACTCTTTCTTATCTAAGTAAGGAAGGCTTGGTCCTAAAGGCAATCACAAAAAATAAGGAGTGAGTCGGACCTCTAGTTGACCGATAGCGAAGTAGTACCGTGAGGGAAGGGTAAGAAGAGCCATAGCATCTTATATTTCTCTTTCTAACTACTTAGAACTCGTTTATGATAGAACACTTTACTCAAAGAAGGGTATTTAAGTTTAAGAGAAAGGAAAGAAACTGAAGGACTAGAGAAAGACGTTCGAGCTAGTACTAGTTTTATCTATCCCTTTTGGGAAAAAGTCCTGTTGGGTATGCTCAAAAGTGAAGTCAGTTAGTGGAGCCCGTTACCGTTAGTCAAGTGATTCATTTAGTAAATGAGTAGAAAAATCCTTCTTTCAAGTCAAGTGGAAGAAAAACACAATGCGTTCTCAAAAAATAGAATCTATCCTTTTGGCTCAAGACTTTGTACTCGGTAGGTCAAAGATAAAAGGGTTAGTTGCATTATAGCGTTCAAGGGTGACTTTCCAAAATAGACCTTTAAAGTCAGCCTTTCAAGAGTAGCCCTTCCACAAGCTAAGCTAGGGACTGAAAATGTTAAAGCTAAAGTAGTAGGAGATGGATGGAGCAATCAACCACCATAATGTTATTCTCAGCTAGGTAAAAAGGAATGAAAATTCTATCTATTTAGAAAGTTTATGTAGCTATGATGGAAATGAATTGATTGGTTCACCATGGAAGATAGGCCGGGAAAAGAGAAAATCCTTCCCTAGGGCAGGATAAGGATTCTTTCTTACCATTATTCCATGCTTAGTTTTTCTTCCTTTTCTTCGACTAGTGGGGATGGATGCTCCAGTCATTAATCTGAATTAGGTAGCACCCCTATATGTGGGTGGGAAAGGAGTAGTGGATAGGTCTAGTTCGAACATTGCCTCCCCCACCCCATTCTTAGTCAATAGGCAATGCACCTTTGGTAGCTGTACAAAGACTGCTTTTGGTCAATAAGGAGATTCTATAGGTGAATTTCAAGATCAAAAAAGGTCTTTGATCCGTTCATTCTTTAGGGTAAACTTCAGGAGAAGTGGACTAAAACTAGGAGAGACTCAGATAGGGAAATTTAGCTCATTGTGGTGGGTACTCCTAGTCCCTTAACTTGTCCATGGAATGAGGCAGATGAGAACAGTCAGGGCTTTTTTTTGACCTTTTTCAGAAAAAGAAGAAAATGAATAGGCTAGAGATACTGTTCAATAAAGGGGAGATCCCTACTTGGCATTGACATAAAAGGGTTCTCCCAAAAGCTATCATCACATAGAAGAATCCTTCATAAAGTAGGATTTCATGGAAATTCTTCTGGTCCAGAGGAAAGAGAGAAAGCTCAAGAAAGGAAAGAATGAATAGCATAAGAGTCTACTGTAGAGGCTGATTCTTGTGCCTTCTAAGCCTGTAGACCGAGATAGAATTGCATTATGCCTAGCTTGCCTTACCTTCGCTATTTGCCCCAAACATAGGGAGGCAGTAAAGTCACTTTAGGAAGAAAAGGAAAAAAGTCAAAAAAGGGTTTTGGGAGTGATAGACAGAAGTTATAGAGAATCAAGCAAAAACGAAGCTTGATTAGTTGAAGAGGCACCAGATTAGGAAGTGAAAACAAGCCTTGAAAGACAGAAGTTATAAATAATCAAGCAAAAGCAAAGCCTGATCAATTGAAGAGGCACCAGATGAGGAAGCAAAAGCAAGCCTTACTAAATAAGTGAAAGGAGAGGAAGCAAGAAAAGAAAAAGTGACAGGCTTTGACGCACGCTAGGATCATGTAAGATAACATCATTTACTAGATATTTCTAATCTAACCCCTTAGTCTTAGCTCAGCTTAATCAAGAGTTGCACTCTTTGTAAGACTTGCTATTCTTTTTTTGGCAGTCTTAGGAGATATAGGAAGTCCATTCTCCTTCAGACCCTGTAACTCCTCATTTAACATTCGGGAAGCAATTGAAACTCGTTATCTTGTTTTTAATTTGGAACCCTCCCTACTCTAGAGCTCAACAATTAGAAATCGAGTCAAACCAAAGACAAAGTAGGCAGAGGATCTAGAGGTAGAACTGTGAGATCAAAGAAAGAATGTCTTCCTCACAAAGCATAAGGAAAAGCGCTCTAGCTAGGCAGATAGCTAGGAAAAGGAGAGACGGATATTAGGGCACTCCAACCTTACTTATTGAATTCCTTCCATATCTATATTAGGGCACTCGAGCGTCTTTCATTCCCTCTTAGTCTCTTTTAATCTAATTAAAGATTCAGAAGTTCCACAAGTATAGTACCGAAAAACTTCACAAAAGGAGAGTTATAAGAAAAAGGTAATGGGGAGCCAAGAGTGAAGATAGCAGGCGAAATAGAAAGGTTTAAGGGCCTCCAATGCCTCTAAATTCTAAGCAGAAAGGCTTGACTCGGGTCGAATCATGAATAAAATCTTGAACCTCTATCATTTTTCTGTCTTCGAGTCTTGCTTGGTGTCATTTTCTCCCAAAAATGTGATGAGTTTCAGTGTTGTTTGAGGGACAAATCCTCCCTTGCGACTGCTTTACTCACATAGTTGCACAAACCCACTATGTTGGGTATTCTAAGAAATAATAAATGACAGTTATTGAAGGTTGCAAAGTAGTAACTACTTCTCATTCTCTTTCTGTAAAAGAGACCAATAATGAGAACCGGTCCAATGCTATCTCTTTTGCTTTCCTCTCCCTCACCCCTAAAAGATTTGGCCAAACTTTCGTTTTCATTCGGACCCTCATAGTCGAGCCAACAGGCAGTTACCTGGAACGAATGCTTGTTGGTCAAACTAAGACGCTACTAGGGAAGGCCTTCTTGAAGAAGATCTTGAATAATTCGAGTCTTTTGCCTTTTTGAATCCCTAGGGATTTCATGTTCAAATAAGGGTCGGCTTTCGAGGAGTCACTGAGCCTCTTTCTTTCATTTAATAAAAAGTAAGATAGGCTACCCCTTTACCCATCTTTGAGAACCAAGTTGAAACTTGACCCCTAGTCCTTTCAAGCGAGGACACATTGCTTGCTATTTCTCCTCTATTCAGATTGCTAGGGAATTCCCGACTCAGAAGTCAAGTAATAGACATAGACTGAAACAATGAAAGATACCCTTCAGGGGCAGCCCAAGGTAAATTGAGGCCCTAGGCAAAATTTCACATGGGCCCTATTAATATTTAGGGCATACACAATGTATGAGGCTCCCACCATTGTAGGGTTTGGGGAGGGACAGATGTACGCTGCCTTATCCCTGCAAGTAAAGAGGTTAACGACTCGAATCTGTAAGCTCCAAGTCACAATGAAATAACCTTACCGTTAAAATATTGATCAAGTTCTTGTATTTAATTTTTGATAATAAATCTTTCTCAATTAATAATATGGTTAGTTCATTCAATCTTAATTGATTGTAAATAAGATATTATCAATTTAAGTTTTGAGTAAGCAATTTAATGGGGCCCTCTAAAATTTGGACTTAATCAAATACAGAGTAATTTTAGATCTAACAAAATTAGATATTGATTTGAATTCTTAAAATTAAGATCATAATATCTATATCTATATCTATATCTATATATATATATATATATATATATATATATATATATATATATATATATATATATATATTAATATGTGTTAATTACAAAATGCCCCCTTGAACTTTGAGTCTTATTTCAATCAAGGCCCTCTGGTTTAAAATTAAAAAATTTTCCCCCTTCAAGTTCTAAAATTAACAAGTTGACTAATTAATTAGACAAAAATTTTAAAATTACTTTTGTACCCTTAGTCTTTATTCATGTCTATTTTTTTTCCTTTCTCTTTGTCGAATTGAGCCAAAATCTCCAACGCCACCATCCACAACCCACCACAACCACCAACCACTATAGTTGCCAACACAACTACCATCAACCCGCCCACAAACCACTATAGCCACCACCCAGCCACAATCACCGCAATTACCAACCACTGCAACTACCAACCACCGTAGCCATAATCAGCCAACTAACAAACTATTGTAGCCACAACCCAACCACCTAGTCACCCAACCACAAACCACCACAACCACCACCCAACTAACTTGCCAACAACCACCGCAACTACCAATGTAGCCACAAACCATCGTAGCAACTACCTAGCCACCCAAACCACAAGCCACCACTTAACCACCTATCGACAAAATCACCAGATTCACAGTGGAGGAGGACGGTTTCGGTGGGGTGGGTTTCGGTTTCAGTAAGTGGGGTTGGAAGGATTTGAATTTGGATTCAGTTGATGGGGAAGGATTAGGGAATTGAAGGAAAGGTGGAGGTGGGTTTTTGATTTCAATGGAGGGGTGGGAGGGATTTGGGTTTTGGTTCAATGAAGGGGGAGGAATTAGGGGGTTGAGGGAAAGGAGGGGGGTGGGTTTCAGTGGAGGGGGGGGGGGATTTGGGATTTTCACACAAGTTGGGTTTTTTTCTTTTTCTTTTCATTTTTGATTTTTATTTTTATACAAAAAATTAAAACATGGATATTTGTGGGTTTTTGATTAATTTAAGTCATTTGTAACATTGGTCAACTAATGGGAAAAATTAATTGAAAATTATTCAAACATTAAGGGGACAAATTGTTCAATTTTAGAACTTTAAGGGGAGCAAATTGTTCAATTTTGAACTAGAGGGCCCTAATTAAAATAAGACCCAAAGTTTAAGGGGACATTTTGTAATTATATATATATATATATATATATATATATATATATATATATATATATATATATAGGCCTACTATAATAAAGGGTAAATTTTTGGGGCTCTTTAAAATTTGGGTTTAATCAAGTAGAGAATAATTTTGGATCTAATAAAATTAGATATTAATTTGAACTCTTAAAAATTTTGGTCCTAAAATTTTTTGGATTATATCTAAAATAAAAATAATAATATAAAGGCCTACTGTACTGAAGGGGTAATTTTTTTGGGGGCCCTATATAATTTGGATTTAATCAAGTAGAAAGAAATTTTGAACCTAACAAAATTAAATATTGATTGAAACTCTTAAAATTTAGGCCCTAAAAATTTGGATCATATTTAAAATACCTAAAAAAAAAAAATAGATCTACTATACTAAAATAATTTTGGGGGACCTCTAAAATTTAGGGCCCTAGGCAAGCACCTTGGTTGCCTACGCCTAGGGCCGAAACTAATACCCCTACATTCACCCTATTTTAAAATTCATTTTTATACCAAAGCTTGACTCGTCCTGATTCAAGACATTCCAACGCTCTTTCAACCGCAACTGCTAGGCCTTCGATACACTTTGAGAGCAATAAAAGTCTATCTCTAACTCTACAAGGGCTTATGCAATTCATTTTTCACTAGGTGTAAAAAAGAAAGGACCAAATTAGATTATCGAAAGGAGGCGGAGAGTAGACAAAAAGGGATAACCGGAGAGGTATGCTAACTTTAAGAAAGAATGCATTATTACTAGATTAGGGGAAAGGAAAAAATAGAACAAGTACACTCAAAAGATAGGAAAGCGATTGGACTCAATGAAGGATAAGTTTGTTATAAATTAGTGTTAGGATTTTTTATCCTTTTAGATGTTTGGTAAATTTTTGCAATTTTTAAACTATTTTTCTTTGTAGTTACTTGAATTGTCGGATTTTGTCCTTTGAGCAATGCAATTTTGACCTACATATTTATTAGAACCCACAATGAATCCAATAACTGCGATAAATTAGGTTCAAATTAAATTATTATTGTCCTTTGTAGGCTCCATTCGAAGTCAAGTGAATTGGATTACTTGCTTCATCAATTAGGTAAGGGTTTGGGAAGTGTGAGCTTAAATGGGGCTAAGATTTTCTTAGCAACCTTTATATAGTAATACAGGATTACCTTTGTAAGGGCAGACAATCTTTAACACAATCCTCAATTCAACACGAAATAATTAAATATAAATTTAGCATTAACGGGCTCAAGTCACACTTAGGTTGATTGGCCAATATTATTCAAGAAATCCCAAAATTTTAATTATTGTTCAAAAATGTACAAAATTTCATTGGGAGTAAGCTCCATGCTTGATCCGCCCTGCTTTAATGATAAGATTTTGTCAAGTACCTATTTTCGCTTTCTCTCCTGTTGTGTGAGGTTGCAAATTGGTCATACAATGTCAAATCAGTGTATTAGTAGACATGTTGAATCACCAAGTCTATAACAGATGCTTGGCCAATGGCCAGTTCACATCACCATTGCTATTAAACAAAATCACAAATCATGCAACGCAGTATAAAGATAAACAGAGTGAGATCTAATTGAATATACTATTTTTTTAATTTTATTTAAGATAGATTACCCACCATGTATGATTGATGATCAACTTATAAATTGTGGGTCTATATGAATTAAAGGAGGGATTTGGATCGTGTGAAATGCAGTGTTGCACATGCTGCTACTCCCTCCGGTCTCGCAACATGAATTGATGAGAACCATTTATCTATCATAGTCAATCGCTTGTTGCACTTCAACTATATGGCGAGAGATGGGAGTTAATGGGGAAGTAAGATACTGGAATTGGGGCTCCACCCCACTTTGCTTTGCCTTTAGGCTTCTCCAATGAGGGCGCTGACACCGACAACTTCAGATTGTGCATGGTAGCATCGGATATTCGCGAAGAAGACGATGGAATGAAGCAACTGAAAAGGGCTGAGAGGAAAGCCATTGCTTAATTAGCTTGCTTTTGTCAACTAAATGGTCTTTATTCTGGACTTGGTGAAGGAGCTCTAGTGAATGTTGTGTTTAGTTGATCAGAGGAGTTATTAATGGCAAACCATTAATGGGTTATTATTTATAATGGCCGATTAGAAGCTGAAGTCTGTCAATTTGTTTGTAGCGCACGGGAAAAGACCAAATGCGTGTTTAGACTACTTTTCCTTTGTTTAACTTTATAGGATGGCTCCTACTGGTTTCCTATGAGATGGTTGTTGCTTTGACTCATCCTTGCACTTTCAACAGTAGGAAAAAGATGACACAGTGGTGGATGATGTAAACCTACAAATTATATAGGCCACAATTTTAATCACGCTCTTTTTAATTTATCATATCTTTAAAGACGTCTTTTTATTATCAAAAATATCACTGACACCATTTTTAGTTTATATTTAAATATCACTGACACCCCCTGACATTAAACCATCATTTATAACAAAAATAAATTATCTCAAATACCAAAATTGTCCTTACATAAACCCCAAATAATATTTCTACATAAAATTTGATTAAAATTTGAGCCGATTAAAATTTATTTTTCTACATATTAAAATTCGAGCTGATTAATTTTTTTTTCTATATACTAAAATTTGAGTCGATTAAAATTAAACTCAAGCTAATTAAATTTTATATTTATATGTATGAAAATTTGAGCTTAGTAAAATTCTTTTTACATGCTAGTAGATGTACACGTGCGTTGCACGTGGACTGTAGTTGATCGAAATTATTATTGATAATGGTTACTTATGGATGGCAGCACCAAAAATCTATATGTTGAAGGTTTTTGATGTATAATAAAACGCTATGATTTTGTTATGGAATCTATTGAAATTACCCTCGATTGAAGAAGGCTACCTTTTTTCTCTTGTGTTTGTTCATGAAAAGTTTTGTCACACTACCCGGTGGCAATTTTTGTTTAATGGCAAGACAAAACAAATAAAATAAATGAGATTAAGACTGAGTTTTATTGATGTTTTAATGCAAACACAAAAATGACACTGTTAAGCATAAGCAAATCTATAATGTTGGGCTGGAAAAAAATTTAGTAGTTAAACTAAAAACAATGTCCCCAACTGGCGTACTTGAGTTGATGGAAGTTTTCATCTAGAATATACAACTTGAAACTCTGCCTTTGGTTTACAATCCTTTCTGATTCAAAGGGTCAACAAACATAAATTTGGAATGATAAAAAAACAAAAGATCAACAAAGAGACATGGACTGGCGGAGTTTAGAAACTGCATTATGAACATCAATTATAGTTCTTTGCTACTTTTCATTGACATGGCCAATGATAAATAAAATAGCAAAGTAACAAAATTCACTTAAAGTAATGTATGACTGTAGTATTACATCCATAGGTAGGAACAAAAAACAGAAACCTTCTTAATGGAAATTATTCTAACAGACAAATGCAAAGGAGCCTCAATGAGTTTGGTAGTACAATGAATATTGAAAAAAGAGACACTTTGGGAGAAAGTTATTGAAATAGAGTGAAAGTAAGAGATAGATAGGATTAGAGGAGTGTTTTGAGTGAAATTTGCTAGAAAAGTCAATATACAAAAATAGACCCATAATCAATGTGTTGATTATAAGTCCCATTCCTAAGTAGGAGGGATTTGTTACCAACCTAAACAATTTCAGCAACCCTTCTGGAATGCCATTGTCCTTAGTAACACAGAGGACCTGCTTGAGCTTTTGTGCTTGCAGGAATCTTGTCATTTGAAGAATTTTCAAATAGCACCTCTATAGTTTTGCAGTTAGATATTGAAAAAAAAATCTTGACTCCATCAAGTTCTAACCAGTATCAAAAGAATTTTAAGTCAATTATGCAAACCAATGATATTAGTCCAAAAAATAAGCACTAAAATTCTACATCAAAATACCACAACATCAAACATTAACTTCTTCATGGTTAATTTTAATTAAATTTTATCTCGCCTTGCTTTTAATAAGTTGCAAGGTCTACCCACTGGGCCGTTGATAACATGTATAATAAACCTGTTACCTGAAAAAGTGAAAATTGGAAATGGAAAAATAGAGAACCTGTTACCTGATTATTTGAATCTTGCCCAGATATTCGTTGACTATAGAAGAATGGTTGGTAACATGACATTTAAAAGGTTCATAATCATGGAATGAACTGGGACAAAAAAAGTTCAAGAAGAGCTTGTTCTCTGGGATGCGCAACTGGAAAGGAGGCATTCCTTGCCAACATATATACTTCCATTTGTCACATTAATCCATTCATCAACTCTAATAATTGGTTTTGATTATCGTATTTCTTATTTCAATTCAAAGGTAAATAATCTACTCAAGTTTAAAGAACACATAAGAAAACAAAAACAGAAATCATACCCACTAAAAAAATAGCAAAATATTCACTGGTGACGAGGTAACTAAGTAGGACCAAGTAAGAATTTGCATGGTTAAATTGGTTAACAATTGAATTTCTCGGAGCTCATTAGCATTACAAACCTGATTCAATATATGACATATGTGTGTGTGTGTGTGTGTGTGTTGACTTAATGTAGCTATAGTGATCATTGAATTGACCATGAACCCAATTTAATATTGTGATCCATTCCTAATCCAATGAGATTAGATAATTAAGTTACCATATTGGATCAAGAAATTAAGTTTAGGTAGGACTTATCACAGAAGAGTTTGATAAAATCTTGGGAAAATATAGGATCATGTCTTTTTCTTGTGAAAATGTATATTAATCTGAAGTCTCGAATTAATGGTCATTCCCAAACCAGGCGACTGAAGGCCTTTGGTAAACTCGATCAGCCTTTTCTTAATGGCAAATAGTTGAAACTTGCACTTATATGTGAATAGAAAAATAAGCAAAGAGCATTAAAAAAAAAAGGATAGAAAAATAAGCAAAGCAAAAACCTGTGGGATAATAATCTTGTCCAAGGTGAAGGTTGATGTCCAGAACTTGTCCAAATTCAGGTTGTAGGACTTCCATAACTGTCATATAAATGTAAGTAATTCAATTTAGAAGTTAAAACATTGACGATTGAATACTAATATAGCTACAAGGAACATAAAATGAAGTATGTACTGCCAGTGTGAATGACACCAAGTGATAGAAAAATGAGATGTAGTTGAATAGGACTACATACATATATAAAAATAACTTGTACAAAAAAAAAAACAATAAGATTGCAGAACTGTTATCAAGGCTGCTAATCATGTATAGAAATATAGATGAGTTCAAAATCAAGTAAATACTCCATAACAAGAGAACCTCAGGTTATTGTCATGATAATATTGCAGAACTATTATCAAGGCTACTACCAAATTTTCTTTCTGGGTTGTACACGGAAGCTGCGAACTGGAGAGAACCACCGAAAACTGATGCCGGCCACATCACTAACAAGCAATCTATTTTTGCTTGATTTCTCCTTAAGCCCTAATGGTTCTCCTTAGTGCTTCTGATTCACTGCCTCTGAAAAGAGTCGAGTTATCCTACTAACTAATTTTGTCACGGGGAATTCGATCAAAAGGACCTGCCTTAAAAATAGTAACACATACCTCCCCAAAGTCTTCATAGCCAAGTTCCTCAATGGTTGGAACTTTTGAAATCTCATAATTTTCAACTTCTCCAAAAGGAGGAAGCCAAGACAGCGTGGTTGAAAGGAGGGATGCTGCCAAGAGGGTTGCCCAGCAAATTTCAAAAATGATTGATAACTCAAGGGCGGCTTTCCTCCATTCTTTTGAGACATTTATTATAGTAGAAGAGCATATTAACTCCCATTGTTATTATAGAATAAAACTTGAAATGCAAACAAATAACTCCAACCAATTATAATTTATCAACTATAGAAACAAAAGTATCTCCTAGTGACCCATGTGCAAATTCAATTATACCACAATTACCTTCTGTATGATGTCTGCAGGATTGAAGAGTGTATGAGTCACCGGAGAGAACACCTCAATTCCAGATACAGAGGCATGGTTCTATTGAACAATGGTTTGACTTCTTATTATCTTACAATCAATGTCCAAACAAAAGCATATCACTATGCTAATAACAATATAACATCTGAAAACCATTAAGGGAAAATGACTTCGAAGATGACTTTTACCTCAAGTTTAGCATCTAAGGCTTGAAGTGTAACCTACTGATGTGATTTGGGCTCAGTCCCTGCCAGCCTTGCCGGCGAATTTGGCCTTAGCCAATCAACATTTCTTTTTGCCTTTTAAGGTTGGAGGATTCGGGATTCTGATCTTTATCAAGTTTTCTCCTCAAACATCTGAGGTCTTCCTCACTCACCCTGCCATTTAATTTTTTGTTCAACTTGTATGCTTCAGCTAATTTTCTCTTGCATTCTTCTCTGATCGGTGAAGGTAGTGGTGTGCTCTTCTCTGATATGTGAAAACGCAGGACATAAAGAGATAAAGAGACGAATAGGGAAGCTGAAGAGGTGGGGCTGTGAATTTGCAAGAAAAAGAGAGAGGGAAAAATGGGAGAGAAAGTAGGAGAGAGGGAGAGGGTGTAACAATTGAGAAGTAAATCCCAGGGCAGTGAATTTGAGAAAGGAAATAGGGAGAAAGAGATAGAGACATGGATAAGGGAGATGAAGAGAAGCGGTTGTTAATTGCAGGAGAGAGAGAAAATAGGAGAAAGTGTAACGGCTATGTGAATAAGGGAGAGAGTGTAACGACTATGTGAATGTGATAGAGGAAATATGGAAACAAAGAGAGAAGAGGATACGAATGACATAATTAAAATGTTTGAGGATAAAATTAGAAAAAAAATATTTTTCACATATGCTGACTTTTTAAAGTATCAAAATATAAGTTAATTAAAATTTATATTTTTTTTATGTATTAAAAATCAGGTAGATTAAAATTTAATGTGAATTGATTAAAATTTAATTTGCGCATTGAATAGAATTTTAATCGATTCAAATATTAATACATAAAAAATATAATTTTTAATCGACTCAAATTTTAATTAGCTCGAATCGAATTTTAATTAACCCGAATTTTAATAAGTAAAAAAAAATTAGAAAATAGAGACGATCTCCTTGAAGATATGTTTATCTAGAGGGGGTGTGGATGCAGTTTTTCTTAAAATATATCATAGACAATTTAGTAAAATTACATTTTAATTAATATCTTTAATCTAATAAGGGGTGTTAGTGAAGATTCAAAAAATAGAGGGGGTGTCTTTAAGGATATGATAAACTAGAAGGGGTATGACTAAAATTTTTCAATTATATACCGTTTGTTATGTACTTTAATTATTAAGTCCAAACATCTATTTAGGTTGGGTATTTAAAGGACGGACTTTGGCGTAATGGTAAAGTTATTTTATTATGACATGGAGGTCACGAGTTTGAATCGCAAAAATAGTCTCTTTGGGTAAGACTGCGTTTAATGGATTGAATTTTGAACTAAAAATGATCCATAATCAAATTCTACTAATCAGATATGGATTCACATTTTTTTTTACAGAATAATCTATGTCTGAATCCATTATATCATGTTTAATGGGTTTGAATTTGAATTTACTAATATCTGGTTGAATTATAATTCGATCCTATTATAAATTTATAATTTTACATATATACGATGAAATTAAGTGATTGTTTGATAACATTATATTAAAATTTAGATTTGATTTGCTAAAATATAAATTTATTTAGTTATTTAAATCGGATCAAATTATCCAATTGAATATATGATTCTTAATGGGTTGCTTGTTACTTGCTAGTACCAAAATTGTCCAAAAGTGGGGATTGGCCTTGGCCCTTTAGGGCATTGAGCTAAAGGTCGAACAGTATATAAGTGCCTCTCTCTTTTCTTTTCTTTTTTTTTTAAAGTAAATTAGGTGAGGGTCCCTCTGTTGGTGTGTAAATTAATTTTAGTTCTATTGAATTTTTAATATAAAAAAGGTCCTTCATGTTTTGAAAAAACCTACATGGTTCCTATGTTGGTGCTAACAGTAAGGGATGAGATAGTTACTGTGTTTTTATTATCTATTTTGTCCTCATCACATGATTTTCAATCTAACGATCTATCTTTATAGAGAAGTCGAGACTATATCAAAGATCTCTGATAGTTTCTTCTCAGCAAAATCGGAATTAAACTTCTTCATATCTTCTTTCAAAATCGTTGAATCTACGTGCTCCTTGAGATACTCTATGATCTGAATTAGAGCTTTGCTTTCTACATTGAGTAGTGGAATCACATTCGAAGCGTGGTCGTCTTAGACCATGTTCTTAATTGTCACGACCTGAAGAGCACATTTTATGAACAACGAGAATTTGCTTGATATTTGCTATTAGAGGGTTGTTGATGTGATGAAGAATAAGTTGGTGGAGTGGGTTTGTTGGAAATTTAATGTTGTGAATAATATCACTGTTGAAAAAAAGGCAAAATTACGAAAGGAGTACGAATGAGCATTTGAAGGAGTGGAGGAAGATTGATTTGCTTTTATTGAGCTCGATTTAGGGTTTGAATATAGTCACCAACGGGTTTTTAGTCCAATGTTACTCTTTAGCTTGTAAGGCTTTACTTTCTTAAGATCAAGGGTTTAAGTCACTCCTCTCATTTTCCCCTCCCCCCACCCTCCCAAAAAAAAAGGGTTTGCATATAGTGGAATAATTTTTAGGGGTTTCTGACTGACTGTTATGGGTTTTTGAATCCTTGAATTTGAAGGTTTGATAATAGGTGGTTAGCTTTTAGAGTTTTTTTTTTTTTTTTTGCTTCATGATATTGAAATTAGGTCATGTTAAGGTGGAATTGATGATCTGTATTTTAGTGTAGTTGTCTGATGATCTGTATTTTAATTTACATATCTGATGATCTATGTTTTAGTATACTTGTCTGATGATTCGCACTTTACTGTACCTGTCTGATGATCTGTGTTTTAATATACTTGTCTGACGATTTATGTTTATGAAGAAAAATATATATTATATTTTTAGTATACCTATCTGACGATCTATTTTTTAGTGTACCTACCTAACGGTCTCTATATTTTTTTAGTATACTTGTCTAACAATCTGTATTTATATAGAAGAAGGTACATTATGATGATGTAGCTTTTCAAAATACTTGTTTCAATTAGATGATGAGATTATCGTTATTTTTGTAATTTTTAAATGATGTTAGTTATTTTTATTGCTTTGACTTTTCAACAAAGACCTAATCCAAAAAAAAAAAATTGGTGAATGAATTTTTTTAAAATCTTATTGGGCTTAGGGACTAACCTCCAAAAAACTCTTTTTTTTTTTTTTTACTAGAGATAAGTAGTTCTCTTCTCGAAGTTAAGTTTATAAACTAAACATCAATAATAAAAAGGTAAATATTACAATTAGGCCTTAAATTTTTTCTTCAGTTTTAAAATGATCTTGAACTTTCAATTGTCTTAATTTAGATTGTTAGGGTGCGTTTGATAACGTTTTTGTTTTTATGTTTTTTTTTTAAGAAAAACAAAACAAATTTTTGTTATTTTTATGATAAAAGTTAAAAATATAAAACATGGTATTTATTTATATTTAAAAAATTATAAAAATAAAAATAAAAAATATGTTTGGTATTATAATAGTGTTTTCATAATTCATTGTAATTATTTTAATTAATTTTTTAATACCAAATGCATCTCCACCAAAATTACTGAAAATCCACCCCACCCCACCCCGGCTGCCGCCGCCACCACCACAAGCACCACCCCTGTTTAGCCACCACCCAACCATTGAAACTCACCGTCTACCCCACCACCAACACCACCGAAAGTCCACCACCCAACCCACCTAAAACCCACCCCAACAGCCTCGAAACCCATCACCAACCCACCCAAAACCACCACCAATATCAGTCCACCACCACCGATACACACAAATCCAAAACCCACTACTGCAGCCCCTGAAAACTCACCACAGCAGCCCCTGAAAACCCAGCTGCAACAGCCCCAAAACCCACCGCCCAACCTACCCAAAACCACCACCACCGATACACTTACAAACCCAAAATCCACCACAACAGCCCCCAAAAACCTAGTTGCAACAACCCCGAAACCCATCACCCAACCCACCCCAAAACCACCGCCATTATCAGTCAACCACCACCGATACACACAAAAAGATCCATACACAAACACAGATGTTGAAATCAACAACAAAATAAAATAGAGAGAAAGAAAAATTCCTAGATCTGCACACATAAAACCTAGTGAGCATCGGCAATTGAGAAGAAAGTGGAGAGCTTCACTAGAGAGCAACGATTTGGATCTGCATGCCGATTTGGATTCGCCATAGTCGCAGACCAGAGAGAGAGAGAGAGAAAGATGAACTTTGCTACCTTATATAGGTGCCACAAAAATGTCCTATTTTTTGCTTCTAATGAAAGTCGAAGGCTGACCTCATTAAAAGCCTCCCCATGCCCCGCGTGTTTTCGTTTTTCTATGTTTTCAAAAACATCATTTTCTTTGTTTTTATTCACCCTTGTTTTCAAAACAAGTTGATTAAACAAAAAACAAAAACATAAACCAAACATGTATTGTTTTTAATTTTAACAAAAATTGAAAACAAAAATAGAAAAAAACAAAAACAGTGTGTAACCAAACGACACCTTAATTATTAATTTTGTGTTAACTAAGTCTTTTCGTTAATTTCAGTCATTAGAACAAATGGAGACAAGTCATATGTTTGTTATGTGGTCGTCCACGTCATGTTGCGTTATTTGTTCTAATGGCTAAAATTAAATGATTTAATTGATACGAAATTTATACTTGAGGAACTAAATTAAAATAATTGAAAATACAGAAACTATTTTAATATAATAGGCAAAATTTAAAGACTAATTATTATATTTACCCATAATAAAATTGAAAATATGGTGTTTTAAACTCTAAGGTAGTGATATTAATCAAGCTGAGTTTGTCGAGTTAAAGTATAATCAAGTTAAGACCGAGCTACAATATTACTTTTTTCCTTTTTTTTATGTATTAATTTATCACTCAGGCTCGGGTAAATTGTTAATTCTGTAGAAAAATAGGCCAAATAGTTGTATATTTGGGATTTCATTGTGTTTAAAACATCGATCTATTGTACATCTCCCATATTGGAAGTTTTATTGTAGTCTAGTGAGTTGTATGATTTATTTTCTATTGTATATTATGTGTATGTTAGGTGGATTCTTGTTTCTTACCTTTAAAATCAAAGTCTATGTCTCTTGTCTTGTTATCAGACAAAATGTGTATAGAAACTGGCACTGTTGGGCCCCTGGACAAAAGCTTAATGCCTGAAATAACAGGGCAAACTTTGAGGAGAGGAAGTCGCATCAAATTTGGAATATAGATAAGAATGCCCTTATTGGAACTTTTTACCTACCAAACACGGGTGTTTGGTATTTTTTAAAAACGTCAGTTTTTATTTTTTTTTGAACTTGAAAATAAAATTTTCATTACGAAACTGAATCATATTTACAATCAATAGAAATGATACGTCTCAAATTCACAGGTGGATTAAAAACCCAGCTTTCTGAAAGTAAAAGGGACATCCTCGCTTTGGCCACCCAATGGGCTGCCTTGTTAGCTTTATGAGGGTTATATACCAGCCTAAGACTAAGATTGCTTGAAATTACTCTAATATCTTCCACCAAAGTTGCAACCTCCCATGGGGGAACATCTTCTCCAGTACACAAAGAGATGAGGACCTATGAGTCCTCACCACAATAGCCTCAAACATTTGTAATGCTGAAAGACGAAAGCATGCTTCTCGCATGGCCAATTCTTCTGAAAAAAAGTCTAGAAACGTAAGGAGACTGCAGGGCTATTCCATCTAAAACTGCTCCTGTATGGTTCCTGAAGATTACACCTATAGCTGCTTGCTTCGTGTTTTCATTAAAGGCTCCTTCACAATTCACTTTCACCAAGCTTATGGGATGTCTTAATCAGCAATCCAAGGATGGAAGGTCTTGAGTTGGGGATTGGGACAGATGATTCCGAACAGAGTGCAGAGAGTTGATCTCTTCCCAATCGAATTGTGCCCTTTGTAGTGCGACTAATGGATTGGGAAGAACCGATTGAAAAATAGCTTCATTCCTAATCTTCCAAATGGACCAACCTTGCTAAGAGCATCCACCGCTTGTTGAAATGTATTCAGATTCCCCACTAAACTGGATGTCCAAAACTTTGCAGATATAATATTTTGATTTTCCATTCTTAAAGTCAAGTCCAACCCAAGCCAAACTTTGTGTGTCCATTCACAACCAAATAAAAGATGTTCTGTGGTCTCAACATAGTTTCCACAAATCTGGCAGAGTGGGGAGGAGCTGCATTTTCTTCTAAAAAGGTTCTCTTTAGTAGCGAGAGCATTAGAACATACCCTCCACCAAAAGTGTCTTACCTTAGGTGTAGTCTTCAAGCTCCAAATGATGTTCCCAAAATTAGGATGTAACCATGAAGCGGAACTACTCCCCTAAAGAATAGTAGAGTTCTTTTTTCTCGCCTCCAAATGATTCCATAAAGTTCAAATTATGAAAATAAATCAACTTCAGGATTTGAGCCCAAAAGGAATTCGAGTTTTGTATTAATCGCCAGCATTGCTTGGCCAATAATGCCAAATTAAAGCAATGAAAATCTCTAACCCCATGCCCCCCAAAGATTTAGGTAAAGTCATACCATCCCAGCATTTCCAAGGGATTCCATTAGTCTCTGAATTTCGAACCTGCCAGAAACATCGCACACACTATGTCAATTTATCGCATAACTTCTGTGGGAAAATTAGACACAACATAGTGAAATTAGGAATTACTTGAACTACCGATTTTACAAGAATTTCTTTCTCCACCTGGGAGAGATAGACCTCCTTCCATCCTTGGATTTTATTCATAATTCTCTCAAGTAGATAATTGAAGGTTTCAACTTTTGATCTTCCCCACATAGTAGGTAGACCCAGGTATTTGGTATTGTTTGGGAGAGCTTCAATCTCCATAAGCTGGCTCATGATTATCTTCTAATAAGTTGTGCTGCTGCCTCACAATACCTCCGTAGTATCAACTTCAGTCTGGTCCCATCCTGTTCTCTGGCCTTGAGAAAAAAGAGAGAATCATCAGCAAAAAACAAGTGAGATAGTGTTGGGCTCCTCTGGTGTATTCTCCATGGTTTGATAGACCCCTCATACACTTCTTTCTGGACCATTCTTGAGAGGACATCCACAACGAATATAAAAGCGGATCGCCCTGACGAAGCGCCCCCCCACCTTGGGGAATCACCTCTCCCCTTGATTCCCCGTTGATAATCACCTCAAATTTAATTGTGCAAACACATTGCATAATAAGATTTATCCATCTTGGAGAAAAACCCAATTTTTGCAAAATAGCTTTCAAGAAATCCCATTCAACCCGATCATAAGTTTTGTTAAGATTGAGCTTGATGGCCATGGATGGAGTTTTGCCTCTTTTGTTTATCTTTAGCGCATGAAAGGCTTCGTTAGCAACAAGAATACTATCTTGGATATGTCTTTGGGGAACAAAAGCAGCTTGATTAGGCGTCACCAGGAGATAGAGGATTTTCTTTAGTTTGTTAGCCAACATCTTCGAAGCAATCTTGTACACAAATTTACATAATGCTATAGGTCGAAACTGAGAGAGGATTTCAGGGTTTGCTTCCTTCAGGATTAGGACTAGGTTCATTTTATTAACATCCTGGGGCAGCTTCCCTTCTTCAAAAAAATTCCTGACAGCAGCACAAACATCCGAACCAATTGTAGTCCAAAATTTCTAGTAAAACACCTCCAGATATCCATCTGGACCAGGTGCTTTAAGGGCCCCTTGCATCATTGTGGCCCTTTTAATCTCTTCATCAGACACTCGGCAAAGCAAACTGTCATTCATTTCTGTGGAGACCAGATTGGGAATGATGTCCAGAATCCCTCTGTCTTGAGGATTTAAACAGGTTTAGAAAATGCTCCTTAATGTGTTGATTTAGCTCCTCTTCTCTTTCAATCCAATCTCCATTTGTTGATTTCAGTTTCATAATCTGATTTCGTTGTCATCTTTCAATTGTAGTAATATGAAAGAATCTTGTATTTTGATCTCCCTCTCTTAACCAATTAATGCTGGAGCGCTGTAACCAATAGAGTTCTTCTCTTTGCCAAATTGTCTCCAACTAGGCTTTGATTTCCTTCTCCTTCAAAATATTTTGTCTAGTAGGTTCCCTGTTCTGGACATCTTCAAGGCATGCTTTAGATCTGACAAAATTTTCCTATTATTACTAAATTCTTCTCTACTCCATCTTTACAAACTCAACCTACAATCTTGTAGTTGCACTGAAATCGATTCCATATTCCTATTGCTTGAGCCGATTTACCAGCTTTGATTCACTATCTCGGCACATTTCTCTGATTCCAGCCACATTACTTCAAACTTAAAAACATAAGGAACTTTTTTATACTTCGTGTTAAAGTTGATGATAATGGGACAATGATCTGAGCCAATTCTCGGTTCATGGAGGGTTTGAGCTGCTGGATTAATTCTCTCCATTGTGGGTTCACCAACACACAATCAATTCTTTCTTGGACATTGGCTTCTCCTTCCCTATTGTTGGACCAAGTGAAATTTTTCACCTTAAAATCAAGTTTCATCATGCCACAATCCGATATTAGGCTTTGAAGCTCTTCAATCGACCTCATACTTCCTATTCTGCCACCACGTTTATCCCGGACAGAACCAATAACGTTGAAATCACCTACTATTAACCATGGGTATTCCTTCACCACCACCAGATTTCTGAGTACCCTCCGAAGTTTCTGTCTATGATGAAATTCAGAGTCAGCGTAAATAAAGGAAGCCTACCACAAGCAAGGGGGATTAATGGTTGTACAAATTGTATTAACCAAGTTTCAGTTACTATAATCAATTTCCATTTGAACATCATCTTTCCACCATAGAGCCAGCCCTCCTGCCAGCCCCAAAGGATCCATCTACGAATTCTCTCCAATTTCGCCTCTTATTTTTTCGTCTCCATAGGGAAGACTATATTTGGACGATGAGTTTGAACTAATCCTCGCAAAGACAGAACTGTCAGAGATCGTCCTACTCCTTGACAGTTCCATGAAAGAATCAGCATGGAGTTTATGACTGTTCAAGGCCAGCCACCATCGCCTGTTTTTCTGACTCTAAGATCTCTTCCACTGATGGAAAAGTATTTTGAACTTGAGACATCCATTGAGATAGGCATAGATCCATGTTACTTTCATCACTTCTTTCCCCCTTTTCATCACCCAAGTGGTTGAGCATTGGAGTGTCGTACACCATAAGCTCGATAAGTGACTGCCTCCAATATCAAAGCCTCTCCCTTACTTCCTTTGGAAACCCTATTACGTCCTCTGCCTTGATAAGATTTTCTAAGAAAATTTCTTCCTCAACCAGTGTCTAACCTCGATTTACTCTAGGTTGATGGATCCACAAAGTATCCTTCCTCTTGGGATAATATTTAGCCAGCTTCTGAAGATGGAGCCCTAGGCCTTTTGTAATATTTCTCTTCCCCGATTTTCATTTTCCTTCTCAACGACAACTGCTAAAAACCCCTGGTCAAACCTCTTTCCTTTTTTATAAGGCTATTTAGATCACTCGGTACATTCTAGGTCTTGTCTTCCACTGGGATTTCAGTGGGTTCCATAACAAAATAACCCAAACAATTTGGACTAAGATCCTTTGGCTCCAATCGTGTGTCACAAGAAATCCTAATAGACACCCCTTCCTTTGGATCCTTAAAGGTTGAGATGAATTCTGCGACACAAGATGAAACCTCTTTATTCCCTGACTCCATCATAGTAGTGGTGATAAGTTTCTTCCAATGAGGGCATACACATAGGTCTTGAGAATTTTTTACCAAACCACGTGAAGAAAAGGGATTGACTATTGGCAAAATAGAGCCCAGGGGTGGATGATAGATCGTACAAGGGAGTGCCTCATTGCTACTGTACTGACCGTTAGCACTTGATTGGGCTTTGATCCCCTATACTATTCGTACCTCCGTCTCCCCACCCTCTCCGACGTCCAGACTAACTTGTTCTCTCCCTTGGTTAGTAGATAAACCCCAGCTTTCTCTAAAGATAGATGAACCTTGAGGTGATTGTGCCCGTAATTCTGGGCCAAATTTCAATGAATCCCCCTCCGATCTGTATGGACAAGAATTTCTACAATGGCTGATTCAACCACATTGGTAGTAGAAGTCTGAGAGCCTTTCATATCGAAACTAGATCCAAGTATCATCTAAGTTCTCCCGAGTTAAGAGGAAGCCTCTCTTCAACGGTTCTGTGATATCCATCTCACATTTGATCCTTAAATAATTACGGTGGAGCATCAACTTTTCCTTGAAATTATCCATCTGTGTGGATGTACCCAAAAAATTCCCAATTCTCCAGGAATTATTCTTCGACATCATATCCAAAGAGAGCCCCCATATTTGAACCCAAAATTCTGTTGAGTTGAACATATAATCTCTTATAGTGGCATTAGGAGCACTTTTCTTCAACACCAATAGATTCCCCATAACTAACCAAGGGCCTTTTGAGTAAATTTTCTCTCTATCAGCTTTGGATATGAATTTGAACAAATAAATATTCCTCTCCCAGTGGGTAATTGAGAACCCGTTGACTGTCTTCCATGCACTCAAAATAACGTTACATACCCATTTTTTTTAAATTCACATCAGAAGTGATTTTACCAACCAGGTAGAACTGCTTAATCTCATTGACAGCTTGGGGATTTGAGAACAGAGACAATCGGGGTAACTCTGTCTTCTTAGAGCTTACTTCCTGCTCGATTTCCTGTGGCATTGCTTCCCGCTCCATACTTGATTATTTTGATAGAGAAGACTCAATGGAAGAAAAGGATTGAGGAAAAAATAATACCACGTGAGAGTGGTAGAGAAAGAGTATTCATAGGGAAAGTCACTCAGTGAATAAAATGATGGGTTTCTTCATATCGACTGAGAATGGTCGCAGACTAAGGATAGTGGGTGAGGTTTATGGATGGTCATTTGCTGGGCAAGGTTATAACCAGAAGGTAGATAGGTGAAATGAAGGGGTCCGACTGAAGAATCCTGATGAATACCCTAATAATGAACTCTTTCCAAAAACGAGGGTTTGGAGGTCTAAGAGTTTGGGGAAAACAGGGAGAAACTCTAAAGACTATGGACAGAAATGCACGAAACCCGAAAAGGTAGATTCCAAAATGGAAAAGGACGATCAGACAAATGAAAGTATTCTATGATTTCTCAAGGATCTTACCTTTAAAGAAACGAATAGAAGACGATTAGGATCCGCTTTATGCGAAAGGGGTTTCGTAAGGACCCATATGCACCAGGATGGAAAAACTTCGAAAAAATCGAAAGTAAAGAAATGAAGAGACATTGCGTTATACTAAGTAAATAACATGTTCCATAAATTGAGGAAACCGTAGGTGGAGTAGAGGTGGATTCACTGTTTCAATCAGTTCAAATGACATCTATAACATTTTAAGTTGCTAACAAAGTCAATTGGACTAAAATTTTTAACGTTTTAAAGACTCTAGTTTAATTTCTTCTTCCCTCATTCTCCCAATTTCGAATCCTAAGTGTAAACCACCAATCCTCCATCACAAATCGACCATAACCACCACAAATCCACCTCCACCACCAGATTTGAACCCCTCTTTCCCCAAATCCACCACTCCATCCAACGATGTTTTCTCCAACATGTACAATCAGCAGTCGTCCACTACTCCAGCACACAACATTGCTAGTACAAGCTCTCTATCTCTCTTCCACTCTCTCTGTCTGCCTATGTTATATTTAGTTCATTATAATTGTTATTTCCACTAGGGTGTATTTTCTATCATTTTCTCAAATTCCTATATTGTTTTGAAAATTGTTACAGAGTAATGATAAAAATAAAAATAATACAAGCACCCTATGATAGAGATTGAAAGTGATATGCTATAACATTACAGGCTGCTGCTATTAGGAAACTAGATTTTGTTTCATTAGTACTTTCTTCTTAAAAAGTTTGCTTCACATATATGGAAAGTAAATTGCATGTGAATTTGAAAAAGTGGATAGATTATCTTGACTGGAGCTTTGAATCTTAAAGACATGATTTAATAGTTTACATCATGTGCAAAATCAAACTACATGAAGATTATAAACACAACATTGTTGGTACAAAACGATAAGTATTATTTTGTGTTTGTTTATTGGCGGTGAAAATAGTTGAAATTCAATAGATTTTGTCATAAACAATGGGAATTCTAGGTAATTGGCGAAAAAAAATGGAATCACAACTTTTGTTATCAATAAAAAGTTCATTAGTGAATCAAAAGATAATAAAGTGTTTGATAAGACATACATGTTTATTGTTAGAATCATGCTTGCAATTAGCTAATTTCATGAAGTCTTATATAATATGAACCTTATTCCATGGTCATCAAGTACCAAAGATTAAGATCTGTAAACGACAAGGAAGGGAATGAAATCAAGTTACAATGCCACATCAAGATCACTCTGAAGCACCTTCAAGCTTACGATAAGGTAATGACTTTAGATACTTAAGAACCCTTGGTTTAATTCATTAAACTTAGGATGATTAGTATTATAAATGGAATTGAGAATTTGAGAATTTATCCAAAAATGAATCCTAGGGTTTTTATTGGAAATATTTTCTAAACCTTAAATGTATTAAGCAATGATAGATTGAGTAATTATTTGAACCCTACTTGAGTAACATCCTTTGGTGCTAAACAAAATATGTTTTTGCTTATTTTCTAGCTTAAAAACTAGTAGGAATAACCCTCAGCTCACTCAACTTTGGTTAGAGTGGTCTTTCAACACTTAGAAGACTAAATTGGAGAACCAGAGGAGATGACTCTCGGGCCACTTGAGTGTTCTGGAAGAAGGGTTGAGCAGTCCTAAGACAGTTCAAGCAGTTTGCCCCTAGAGGTCTAGATTGACTTGTTTTTCACTCCATAAACCACCGCCCTCTTATGGATAGGTCGTAAATCTAAGTTTTCCTGGGTTCTAATTAAACTCTATTTTCGAGGCTTGTATATATTGGGGTATAATTTTTAGCTACGGTAAGCCTCTATGAGCTAGAAAGGACTAAAAATTTTCTAGAGAGCTTTAAGAAACCCTAGATCCCTAAATCTAAAGGCCAAATCATCTTGGTCCTTCTTATTCAACTTCATACATTGGAGAAGCATATCTTGTTTTCCTGGAGTCTATTATAAATCTCAAACTATTCCATGGTCGTGATGGTACAACGATTGAAGATCTGAAAGCATCATTGAAGGGAGGAGATCAAACGTCAAAGCTACATCATTTGCACCACGAATGCACCTTCAAGCTTAGGACAAAGGTAATGACGTAGAGACCTAAGATGATAAAATGAGATTGGATTAATCCATGTATGGCTCATAGGCGTTTTTCAATGAGTTTTTTTTCAAAAAATGTTTTGTGTTTTTGAAAACATTATTTGAGCCATTAGCGAAACCCCTCTTGAGCAACACCCTTAAGTGCTCAAGTGGAAAAGATTTTGTCTTGGTTTTAGGCTTAAAAAACTAGTAAAGACCATCCTATGCTCGCTAAACTTTACTAGAGCGGTCTCTTCATGACTTAGGAAAGAAAATGGAAAAAAAATGCCAAATGGAGAAGATTAGGGCTTGCCCTCTAGGGTCGCTCAAGCGGTCCCACGGTTATTTGAGTTGTCTGCTCTCCTAAGTCAGTTTGAAACAAGTTTTTTATTCCATTGACCACCATCCTATAACTGCTATACCACAGATCGAGCTGTCGTTCGTGAATTTGAATGTTCTTGTTTACTAAGATTGCCCTTATTCTGAGCTTATAAATAGGAAGTTCATTCCCAAAGCTAGGGTATCTCTTTTGTGAGTTGAATTCTTGCCTCTTACGCCTTAGAGATCACACCACAATCCTAGATCCCCAAACCCAAGGCTACCATCTAAAGATTTTGCAAGACCCCGTACAAAATTAAAGATGGATGACATAATATTGTGAGTACTTCTAAAATGATAATATAAACCTTGAATCATTATTGAAAGATTGATTATAAAGTTTGAGTTTCATGCGAATTGACTTTCAGGTCAAGCTCAGTTTTAAAGGTGCTTAATAAGACCAACATTGAATCCGAAAGGTTGAGAAACCTTGGGAGAGTTAATATGTGATATATTCAAAGTTTGGAAGTATTTCAGAGTTAAAACGCATTTTTGAGAGAATTCGGATAGGAAGGAAAGTGACACTATCTTAGAAATTTATTTATAATTTTTTACTCTAATATTTGATTGATCTGATTTTTTGTCACAAGAAACTAGACTTCAAAGGCTATAAAAATGTATTTCATTAAAATTTCTTGAATCAACTTTTAACTGCATCAAAATGGGCTTGGAACATTGGGATTAGTTATAGAACATTGGGTTGCATTCAAAAACACAGGTTTCCATTTGAACACAAGTTTGACAAAACTTGAGATATTGGGAACAAAGTTCATTCAAACACCAATCTCCGTTCAAATGTGGGTGCGCGATTTTCAGTGATCATTTTTTAAGATTGTCTCCATTTTTAACCCTATAAATACCTTAAGGACATTTTTTATGTCATATTTTTGCAGCTTTCAACCCTAGGAGGATAAGGAGAGTTGGGAGAACGTAGGAGGGAGAGATTTTGAGGGAGAGATTTTGAGAGATCTATGTGTGAAAAATGCAACAAGTTACGTTTGGACCAAGATTCAAGGAGATTAAGGAAGGATTCTTTCTCAAGTTCACTCATTGAGGATTATGGATGTATGTGTATATATTTTCATCTCTATTATGAAATAAATATAAAGTCTAGGATGTTTTAACGTTGATTAAACAAAATACATGATTTGCTACAAGATTTATTCGTTTTGATGATGAAACCCTAGTTCTTAATTTACAAATAGATTATATGATAGATAAACAATACTTTAGTGCTCTTTCTGAGAACATGATCGATTTCTTGAAAGAATTACATGTTTTTAAATCCTAAATATTTTGTTCTTGATTTCAAAAACCCTAGTTCTTGGTCATGTTCAATGTAAAAGTATTTTTGGGGATCTCTTGCATATTTTCTTGAAATAATTCTATTTTGGCAATTGTGGAATTGTGACTCGTGATTTTATGTGGAATTTATGAAACTATCTCTTGTATTGGTGGGTGTAATGAACATGGGTTACTGACTTGATTCGAAATGTGTACACCAAAGTGCAGGCGGTCAAGCTGTAGTAATAATCCGGTTAAGTCCGGAGTTGAATTCATAGGGAACTATGATTGGTGTTTTGAAGTAAGCAGTGACAGAGACCAAGTAACTAAAAACTTTGAGAGTTTGAAGTTATGGGGTTTGCTGGATAGAATATAAGATTCTTTCCAGTTGATTTTTTTCTAGACAAAATATAAGATAAATTATCAAAGGTAACGACCACTCTTTAGTTCGAGGATCAGAATATGTGATTAATTATCCGATTTATTATACTTGTGCTTTACAATTCAATTAACCCCCATGTCAACAACAAGTTAATCGGAAGATAAAGATGGACTGTGAGAATTAAGCACATGATTCCGATGCCTTTCTAGAATTTTACAAGAATTGTTTGTGCCGAGACTCAACTCGTCTACAAACAAACAAGTGTTTCTACAAGGCATCCAACCATGTCATTAATGTTCCATTCTTTAAATAAAGCACAATAATGGTAAAGATTGAAATGTTGTCATGAAGATTTAGCCGGGTTACTTGCCTTGAACCAACGGGTCTTTCTATGCAAGAGTTATCTATGTCATAGAAAGAACACACGGTTATACAAAGTACCTTAACTTTGCTAGATGCATTCAATCATTCAATAAGCAAGTGGAATATAAAGCATTAAAACATAAAAGAAATGTACAAATATAACTTCTGGATAATTTATACATATTCATTACCTCTTATTAAAGAGTGAATGAGGAACTACTCACTCTTCATGACTTTGGTAAAGTTAGAAAAGTGAGTGATACTCATCTCTCCAAGTAGAGGAGTTACAATGTGAAATATACTAAACAAAGAGTCGATCTTCAACGAAGATAGAGTGAATCATGTCCCACCCTTCACGGCTTTGGTAAAGCTCTACAAAAGTGGAAGAGTTTCACTCCTCTAAGAAAGAAGGAAGCTCAAGCAATGGAAGTGAAAGAAATGAACAATGAAAGTAAAAGAAAGCTAGTCACTTTTGGAGGGTTGCTTCCTCAACCAACAAATGGAGGTTTCTTTCCTCAACTAAAAGATGGAGGGTTATTTCCTCAACCAACAAATGAACTATCTCTCTTGATACAAGCAAATATAAATCTAAGAGTAAGACTAACTATATGAGTGGGAGTCAAGCCTCCATCCAAGCTCTCTACTAGTTCTTGGTGTAGTCTAAGCCTTACAAACCAAGTTCTAGTCTACTGCAAGAACCATCTCCCTTTTCAAAAGCTCCCCAAAGGGGAGTATTTAGAGGCAAGGAGGAGGGGGGAACAAGATAGTGTGAAGGAATAGTGTATACCGCCCAAGTCCAAGTGAAAGCCAATTACTTTGCAGCCTACCTGTGGAGAACGTTCGAACGTGATCTAGCGTTCGAACGTTGTTTCTATTTTTACTTTATGGGCGTTCGAACATGTCTTCTGTCTTTGCTTTATGGGTGTTCGATCACCAGATGGGGCCTGACCTTCTCACTCAAGTGGCTTGTGGTCTTCTGTGAAAACCTAATTCCACACTCCATGCACATCTTGGTGTTTTGCACTCATCACTTGGTCCTCAATCAATTCAAGTGGACATTCGAATGTGGTACTCAAGTATCTTGGGTCTTCCTTCTTGGCTGCAACGTGCCATGTCTCAGCAGTCTGGTCTTTACATGTTTTTAAGGTAACGTTCGAACATTGATTGGCGTTCGAACGTTCTTGGCTTGGTCCAAGCTTTTCCAATTTTGTTCTAGAATATGCTGGCGTTGCATGAAAGTCTGATATTCATTGCCTTTGGTCCTTTGTACAATTTATGCCCTGAAATGTCATCATTTAAACTCCATCAAAGTATAATTAGTCTTAAAAAAGCATGAAAACATGCTAGTTTTAATTACTAATCAGTTACATTTGACTGGGTATCGTAGAGTGCATAGATCCGTTTCTTTCCTTGATAGGTTTAAAGGTTCCCTATCATTCATAGTGGAATTGCTTGATTCCTTGTGAGGTTCAAGAATTCACATTATTTGCTCATGAGAATCAAGGGTGGAGGCTAATATACTATTCCTGGGGAGGATGCGTTACTGCCGATGAATCGGTATATGTCATTCCTAAAGTATTATATCCTTGCGAGGGTTGGGTGTGTGTGAGTATGGGTCAAGATATTCTTGATGTGTGTGTTCATAATTTATCATTCCATTTTGTTGTGCAATTTTCAGTGCAGAGAACTCTTGGTTAATGCCATATTTATCACAATAAGTATAGAAGTCAAAATTATCAAATTTTGTACTGTGATCACTTCAAATTCTAAAAAATTTACGTATGACTTCACCACGCTCATTTTTGCTTTCTTGTAAATATTTCTCAAGCTTGCAAAAGCCTCAGATTTATCTCTAAAAAAGGCAATCCAAGTGAACCTTGAGTAATCATCTACCATGACTATAATGTTATATTATCACCTATGCTCTTGCTTTTGTTAGGACCTATGAGATCCATGTGAATGAGCTCTAGGGGTCTATTAGTTGTGATGATCTTAAATTTTTTCTAAGGGACTTTGGTTTGTTTCTCTAATTGACATGGACCACACACCTTGGTAGACAACTAATTCAACTTAGATATTCCCTTCCCAAGTTCCTTGCTCGTCATTCGGTTTAGGTCCTTGTACTTCATGTGACCTAAACTTTGATGCCATAGTGTGACCATATCAACACTCACCCTATGGCACACTATTGAAGGATTTGGAGATATGCAATAATAATTATCTCTCGACCTAACCTCTTCTAAAAGACAATCCTTTTTGTCATTTAAAACTGTATTTTTCTCTTGAATTGTACAATATTACTATCACCACAAAATTGATTAATACTGATAAGGTTAGCCTTCAATCCTTCCACATAAAGGACATTATCCAGCTTTGGCATGCTCAATGGCTGAATGGAACCCTTTCTAACAACCTTGGAGATACTACCATCTCCAAATGTAACAATCCCACCATTACACTTTTCCAACACGCAAACGTGGGACTTCTCTCCAGTCACGTACCTAGAACAACCACTGCCGAAGTACTATTTATTACCCACTTGGGCTTTCAAGGAATTGTGAACTACAAAACATAACTCATGACTAAATAAGCTAGTGATTTTCAAATAGATATGCAAGAAATACACCCAAAAAAATGCCTACAAGTGTCTATCATCTAAGTGTAATCATGCTCTAATACCAATTTTTGTTCTAAGAGGGGGGAACCTTATATGAATTTCCCTTGCGATTATACACGTGGAGCTATAAATACCTTACCTAAAGGAGGTGAATAGGTTTTTCAATTTTAGTCTAATTGATTATCAATAGAAACTTAAATCACCATAATTACCTCGTCTCGCAAAGATATAGCAATTAACGTGAGAACCCTTCTAGTTACCATAACCCAACTTAACCATGATGATTGATTTTAATTAATCTTAAATTGACTCACTCATAATCAATCTCATGATGATCCCAAATTTCAAACTCAAAGAAAAACAATGTAAGGATAGATATTCAGTCATTCAAATCACTAACACATAGTGTGCATGTGTGCCGACAATCAAAAGTGTGTATAATCAACAATAAACAATACAAGTGATTTGCTAACGCTGAAACCCTCCTCGATTAAAATCATAGGGAACCTTCTTGGTTCACCAAAATCTAATCCACTACTCACTAAGTCAACATACAAGTACTCAAATTATGTTTAACCAATACCATGTTTAGATGCTCCTTTCATTGGTGTCTCTCCTTCACAAGGCCTCCTTCAATGTCTAGTGTAGCTTCACTTGGATCACCTTGCAGACCGGTTCGTCTATGCCTCGAGCAATAATGGGCATGCCAATGATCCCCAGCATGCAGACACAAATCGATTTGGTTTGCAATATCAAGATCTTCAACAATAAGTTGTGAGGTTAGGTAGAATCTCTAGTGGTAACCTTTGAATTTAGGGATTTAGGTTAGTGATGGAACCTCTCAAAGTAGAAGAAGTTTTTTCACTCTTACAAATCTCACAAGAGGATTAAGCTAGATATGGGAAAGACTCTTCTTATTTATAGGTCCGGAATAAGGGTAGTCTTGATAAAAAAAGAAAACTCATATTTGGGAACAACCGCTCCATTGGTGGGAGGGCAGTCATAGGGTGGTTGGTAATAGAATGAAAGTTACATTTTCATCTTGTCCAAAAGCAGCACTACTTGAGCAAACATAAGCACCACTGAAACGACCATGAAGGATGGCCTGAGTGAGCTCTTTGTTGTTCCCCCATGGGCTTTTCTCGTTTAATTTTCTAGGTCATAAAGATACCACTCTAACCAAAGCGGATGAATAAAGTTCGATCCCTACCAATTTTTCAAACACAAAATCAAGCAAAAACTAGTCCTTTTGAGCACTAAAGAAAGTTGCTCAAGAGGGGTCCGATAATGACTCAATCTATTTTTTCAAACCATAAAATTATTTAGAAAATATTTTCTTTTGAAATCACCTAGGAGCCATACATGGATTGCTTTCAATTCCATTTTTATCCTAATCATCCTAATTTAAAAGTAACTAAGGGTTCATCTTAGGTGTCTAGGACATTACCTTTGTCCTAAGAATGAAGGTGAATACGAAGGGTGAATGATGTTGTATTAATGCTTGATCTCTTTTGTAAAATCCGGGTAAATTTAAACTTTTACAAAAAATGGCAAAACGATAATTTATCACTTTGGTACAAATTAAAAACCTAAATTTTTTTAGACCTCGGATGAAGAAATGAACCACACTGTTGGATTTGTCTTGCAAAATCTAGTCACCCAGATAAATTTTGTCAAATTTCAATATAGTCAATTTTTTTTGCGTTTTACGAGGCGGTCGGGTCTCGGATGACCCAAAAATATAATTTTTAATAAAATCTCAAAATTAAAAAAATATTTTAAAGTAAGTTGAAATAAAAGTAATTTAAAATTGAACCGGGATGAAACTTAATCGTTTCGAGAAAAAAATAGACCCGAAATAGGGGACGTGTGGTGCGACGTAGATCAAGTATTTAAAGGGTATAAATAGGGGAGAAAGTTAGATTTTCATCAGCTAGGTATTTACGTTGGAAGAGAAGAGAGGAAAAGGAGAGAAAAAAAGAGAGATTTCAAGACATCTCTCTACGATCTACGCCTCTCCGTCGCTCGAATCAACTCTAGCCAAGAATTAAAGTCGATCTCCTCGACGAGGGCTATGCAACTGTACCAAAAAGGAGGAATTTCACCAAAGATAAAAAAAATGAGATTTGGGGGGAAAGCTTGAATTAAAGCTTGGGTTGTGTTCTTGGAGCTTTCTACAGTTGTATTACGTTTCAAGAGGTAGGGTTTTCTTCCTACTTAGGTTTATTCCCAATTTAGGCTTGAAATATGAAATGGGTAGTTTTTTAGATGTATTTTAACACTTGTCTATTGTTGTTGTTTTGGTGAAATGAGTATTGAAAATGGGTAGCATAAATTCTATCTTAAATTGGCTATGTAGAAAATGCTTAATGTAATTTCTTGAGAAATGTGGAATTTTGGGCATGTTATGTGTTTACATGAGTTGTGCCTTGTATGGGTGTTTGATAAAATGATTGAATGATTGAAGTTGTTGTTTTGATGAAATTGAAATAACATGCTTGAATGATGTGGCAAATTGATATCATATGCTTATGATGTGATTTACAATTGGAAATATAAATGTTGATATGTGCTTATGATATATTGGCATTGTGATTATTTATGGAGATTATATGCTGAGGATATAATTATCTATGGTATGTGTTGAAATGTGGTAAAAATAATTCATATGACATTCATTACATATGGATATGATATTGATGTTGTAATTGCTCATTAAATTGCAAATGCACGAAGGTATCACATTCATAGGCAAGAGGCATGAGTTGTGGCTGTGTGTCCATGTTGTTGGGTCAAACACCATCCTTAGTGGTTGACAAGTGGAATCGGTATAGTTGGACCAAGATTTAATAGAGTCATACGGGTTGCATGAAAAACTTGTGTTGGGTATAACAAGAAGGGCTAGATACTCCCTCTGGTGCAAAACCCAGTTACTGGTTTATACACTTCCATCAGTGCAAGTCCAAAAAAGTGTATCGGTGTGTAGAACTGGTTGTGCGACACCAAAACTCTTCTATCCAACAAAGACACATGATTTTGTTTCATAAAAAAATGTTATTGGATGTATAACATCAATGACAGATTTATTACACACTGACATTGCATTGTGTTGTGGGAGTCGGTGAGGGCTCGAGTTAAAGTGCAAGAGTGAGTCTCATCTCCTTTTATAGTATAGCATGGTAGAATTCTAACATTGAATTGCATATTCTTGTTTGAGATGGTTGTTGCTTGTTGAATGTTGCATGTGAATATTTCATATGCACTTAGGCTAGGGAGTAGCCTCTGTAGGAGATACCCTATTCAGTGTGGCTCACTCTTTATGGGAAAATATTTCAGGTGCGGGTTATACAACGGTAGACGGCTCGCATTCGGGGCCTCAAGGATAAAGAAAAGTCGACTTGTGGCTTTTAAACCATTTTTTTGTAAAATATTTGCTAAGCTAGTTCTTGGGCATGTAATGTATGTAAAAGAATTATAATTTTAACTTGTATTAACTATGTTTGATGCATAAATTCGATGTGTTTATAAGTAGTTATGGTACATGTCACATTGGCACAATGATACATGTCGCATTGACACAGCGGTACATGCCACATTGGCACAGTAGTACACGACAATGTCACAATGCTACAAGTCAATGTCACACTGATACCAGCCTATATCACACTGTTAAAAACCAAATTCACATTGCTATAAGCCAATGTCACACTACTACAAGTCAATGTCACACTGCATACATTGACATAGGACCCTCGATTTTAGGGGCATTACACATATGGACTATTTTTAATGTGAAATTACATGTTGTTAGATGAGTATGCATAAATGGACATGGTGTGGTCAATGTTGTATATTAGACCTCAGATGGCTCATGTGATTGTATAATTGCACAGGTTGTATTTTGGATAGAGCTTTCCGTACAAAGGAAACTCTGCCCGAATTTTGTTAAATTATGGATCCTGGTAAATGGGGCATAACGGCGTGATATCAAGTTACACGGTATCTACGGGTATTTCATGAGTTGATGGGTGATCAACGGGTTGATGACAAAGGACCCCCAATTTTTGGAGCTTCACAGCTTGGTATCAGAGTCTAGGTTTACGATTTACCTAGGGCTTGCGGGGCATGAGTTTTAACCATTGTATCCATTGAACATTACATGTTAGGTGCTTTAAATGCTACATGTTATGTGTTTTGTGTTATGTCAATAATATGCATAATTTAATGTGTATGAAAAGAAGACATTAGGGTTAGAGAACATAACCTTAGGGGTTGAAAAAAGAATGAACGGGATGGTTCAGGATGTAGATGTCTACTAGTTGGTGGCACATGCTCTACTAGTGAGTCAAGGAGAGAAATCTCAAAGTTTGAACTTTATCCCTATCTTGGGATACTAAGTGAATGCTCTATTGCTATTTGAAAAGACATTGCATGTGAGTTCGCCCCTAGGAGCTAGGGTATGCATTATCAAATATGTCGGTGGTCTGAGTTACAGATCTTAGATATTCTACTCACCATAGACCTTAGGGTTATGGACACATGTCAGAGTTTGATGTCATCTTTGGGATGGACTGGTTGACGACACATAAAGTTTTCATCGATTGTGATCAGAAGAGGGTCACTACCTACACACCGAAGGGTGTTTGTTTCAAGTTTTAGGGGGAAAAATATGATGTTTTACCCCAAATAGCGTATGATTCCCGTTGGCACGGGCAATTTATGGGTTGGCTAGCAAGCCTTACCCTAGAGGACGAGACGAGACAGGAGTTGGGTCTACCTCGAGTGGCTTGTGAATATGAGGACATTTTTTTGGACGAATTGCCAGAATTATCTCCACATAGAGATGTAGACTTCACTATTGAGTTGCACCCTCCTACATCACCAATTTCTATGACTCTGCATAAAATGACACCTACAGAGTTGCAAGAACTTAAGGTCCAATTGCAAGAATTGATGGTCCAATTGCAAGAATTGATGGAAAAGGGCTTCATTAGATCGAGTATCTCATCTAGGCCGCTTTAGTGTTGTTTGCCAAGAAGAAGTATAAGACTCTTCGGCTATGCATAGACTACTGGTAGTTGAATACGGTAACTATCAAAAATAGATACCCTTTGCTGATAATTGATAACTTGTTTGATTAATTGAGAGAAATGTGGGTCTACTCCAAGATAGATCTATGTATGGGTTACCACCAATTAAGGAGTAGGAGGCGGATATCCCTAATATAGGATTTAGGACACAGTATGGGCATTTCAAGTTCATTGTGATGCCTTTTGGATTGAAAAATACCCTGGCGGCATGCATGGATCTCATGCATAGAGTGTTCCAACCGTACCTAGATCAGTTTGTCGTGGTCATTGTTGATGACATTCTGATCTACTACAAGTCTGAGGAGGAGCATGAGGGTCACTTGAGGGTTGTTCTCTAGACCTTGAGAGACCATCAGTTGTATGTCAAGTTCAATAAGTATGAGTTTTGGCTTATAGAGGTGAACTTTTTGGGTCACGTGGTGTTAGCTTCAGGTGTGTCAATTGACCTAAAGAAGCTTGAGGCAGTTATGAGTTGGGAGAGATTGAAGTCAGTCTTCAAGATACGCAGTTTCTTGGGATTGGTGGGGTATTACAGGAGGTTCATTGAGGACTTCTCTCGACGTGCTGCACCTATGACGGGATTGACCAAGAAGGAGGTCAAATTTTAGTGGGATGACTCGTGTGAGAGGGCAATCCAAGAGTTGAATGGGACGCTTACTTTAGCTCCTATTCTGATAGTTCTAAAGAGGAGAGACAGGTACACAGTGTATTGTGATGCCTCCAAGGACAGACTTGGTTGTGTTTTGATATAGTCTGAGAGGGTGGTGGCTTATAGTTCTCGGTAGTTAAAGAACCACAAGCAAAATTATCCCACACATGACATGGCGTTGGCAGCCATTGTCTTTGCCTTGAAGGCTTGACGCCACTATTTATATGGTGAGCAATTTAAAGTGTTTTCAAACCACAAGAGTCTGAAGCACATCTTTACACAGAGGGATCTCAAAATGAGGCAATGTAGGTGGATGGAGTATTTAGAGGACTAGGAATTCACTTTGCATTATCATCCTGGTAAGACAAATATAGTGGCTGATACACTTAGCTGAAAGTCACAGGGAGTCTTGGCTAGTGTGGCTTTCTGGGAATGGTAGATGCTCGAGACTGTGGGGTAATTCGGGCTATACTACAAGAGTTAGGCTCAGGACACTTTGGGGAGTTTGGTGGCTATGCCTTCCCTACTGAGCAGAGTAATTGAGTCCTAGGGACAAGACACGGAGATATTGTCTATCAGGGACCAAGTACAATAGGGTACAAATGATGAGGGCTGGGCCATTCATGTGGATGGTAGTCTTCGGTATAGGGTAAGGGTTGTGGTTCCCCAGTCTATGGATCTAAGAGAGGAGATTTTTAGGGATTTTCATTGCTCCTGTTTTACTGTGCATCCAGGCGGCACGAAAATGTATCATGATCTTTGTTGCTAGTATTATTGGAGTAGGATGAACGGAGATTTTGTTAGTCGATGTTTCACATGTCAACAAGTCAAGGTTGAGCACTAGAGACCAATAAGGTTGCTCCAGCCTTTGGAGGTGGCTGAGTGGAAGTGGGAGCATGTCATAATGGATTTTGTGACCCACTTGCCACGGACATCGTGAAGGCATGAAGCGGCGTGGATGGTAGTAGATCGACTTACAAAGTCGGCAAACTTTTTTGGCTATGCAGATGACCTTCACGCTGGAGGAATTCTGTAGGCTGTATATATGGGAAATAGTTCGGTTACATGGGATACCCGTATCTATAGTATCGGATTAGGATCCTAGGTTCACGACTCATTTTTTGGAGAGTGTCCCGTAGGCTATGGGGACACAGTTGATGATGAGTACAACTTTTCATCCCTAGACAAACAGTCAGTTAGAGAGGACCATCTAGACGCTAGAGGACATGCTACGAGGATGCGTCTTAGATCTCAAAGATAGCTGGGAATAGCATTTACCCTAAGTGAAGTTTGCCTATAACAACAGTTATCATGTGAGCATACAGATGACACACTATGAGGTACTATATGGGAGGTCGTGTCATTCTTTGATTTATTGGATGAAGGTTGGAGAAAGACCCTTTACAGGTCCAGAGTTAGTTAGGGACACCTTGAAGAAGGTGGACCTAATATGGAAATGTCTTCTCATGGATTAGAGCTTGTAGAAGAGCTACACCGACAGACGGGAACAACCTCTAGAGTTTGGGGTTGGAGATCATGTCTTCTTAAAGGCGTTGCCCAAAAGAGGAGCGGTTAGGTTCGGGAAATGGAGAAATTTTTCGTCAAGGTATATTGGGTCCTTCAAGATACTCAAGAGGGTTGATACAGTTTCTTAATAGTTGGCGTTACCGCCAAATCTATCAAGTGTTCATGCGGTGTTCCATGTCTTTATGCTCTGGAAGTATACTCCAGATCTGACATATGTGGTGGATTGGGGTGAGTTATTCATCTTGATGTGGATGAGACCTTCAAGGAGGGGCTGGTGCATATCATGTATAGCGGGAAGCAGGTTTTGCGAGGTAAGACCATGAGGGCTAATGAAGGTGTTATGGCAGCACCGAGATGTGGATGAGGTGACATAGGGAGCGTGAAGACACTATACGTACTAGTTATCCATTCTTATTCGAGGATGGAGGTACATTTTCATAATCATAAGTATTGCATTATATGTAGCATATGCATGCGGTTAAGTGTACATGTGTGTGTGAATTTGGGGGATGAAATACTTTTAAGGGGGAAAAAATGTAAAAACCGGGTAAATTGAAAACTTTTTACGAAAAAAGGGTAAAACATAATTTATCACTTCAGTACGGGTTAAAAATCTAAATTTTTCTAGAACTTGGATGACAAAACGGACCTCACTGTTAGATTGTCTCACAAAATTTAGTTACCTAGATAAATTTTATTAAATTTTGAGATAGTGAGAATTTTTACGTTTTACGAAGCGGTCAGGTCTTGGGTGACCCAAAAACGAAATTTTTAAGAAAAATTTTAAAAATTAAAAAATTTAAAGCAATTGAAATAAAAATATTTTAAACTTGAATCGGAGCAAAACTTAAATCGTTTTGGCGCGACGTAGACCAAGTATTTAAAGGGTATAAATAGGGGAGAAAATCAGATTTCTCCCTTATTCATTAGCTGGGTCTTTACATTGGAAGAGAAGAGAGGAAAATGAGAAAAAAAAGAGAAGATTTCAAGACTTCTCGCTACGATCTATGCCTCTCTGTTGCTCAAATCAACTTGAGCCAAGAATTAAAATCGATCTCCTCGATGAGAGCTATGCAACGTACCAAAAGGAGGTAATTTCACCAAAGATTAAAAAATGAGATTTTAGGAGAAAGCTTAGATTAGAGCTTTGGTTGTGTTCTTGGAGCCTT
>CAUOFW020003231.1:0-39010 GCA_963454935.2 Ilex paraguariensis | reverse complement strand
AGCTCATACAACATGGCCAATTGAGACAGTACTGCTAGCAGAGGACAAGTCCTGCCACCTGGTCGGGACCAGCATGACAGAGAACGCTAACAACCCCTCAGAGAAATTCAGACAATCTCCTGAGGGCCAGGAAGAGGATACGACTCCAACTCTGCTAGGGAGAGACATTGGGTCACCTATGGGACATTAAACACCTGAAGATTTTATTTATCTTTTATCGTTTTAGTTTATTTATTTTGCTATTCATTATTTTATGAAATAAAACATTACGAAGATTATTATGTTCATAACTGTCTTGTTTTCATTTCAAACAGCTTATGACCTAACAAAAAGATAGACAAAAAGACAAAAGGTGCTTAGCACTAGGCGCCCAGCCTCAGGCTCTCAGCGGCAAGCGTGGCACTCAGTACCAGGCGCCCAACAACAGATGCCCAGCTTCAGGCTCCCAGCACCAAACGCCCATCACTAGGCACCTAGACGAGGGGTCTCACCCTCTCTATCTTGGGAGCCCCCATGATGTCGTCTAGACAGGAGATCTCGCCCTCTTACCTTGGTCGCCCCAATGATGTCGTTACACGAGCTCTCCACCTTGGGAGGCTCCCATGATGCCTAGATGATAGGTCTCGCCCCCTCTCACTGGGGGTCCAGCTCCTCAACGCTCTCCTCATCTCCATCTCAATAGAATAAGCCTTAGCTCGTCAACTCCCTTCTCATCTCCATAGAATAAATCTCTGCCCTAGTAACTATCTCAAGTGCTACTTGAAGGTCAGCCTCTATATAGGAAGCCCTCTCGTGCGTTAGCCTCAATTGCTCAACGGCATCCTCTCGTGCCTACTACTCGAGCCCTACTTGCTCCACGACATCCTTTCGTGCCTGCTGCTCGAGCCCTGTTACTCCATAGCATCCTCTCGTGCCTGCCACCCGAGCCCTACTTGTTCCGCAACATCCTCTCATGCCTACCACCCGAGCCTTACTTGCTATTCAGCAGCTCCCGTGCCTACCTCTCTGATATACCAGAGGTCATAGACCTCCAAAGCTTCTCGTTGACCAAAGTCAAGTCGAAGCAGGACAGCTATGTGGAGCTACAGTCTCCATAGAAGACTGCACAGAAGGCTCAACTCCTAAAATGAAACTAGGGCTAGCTTTGGTATACACAAAGTCCTAGTCTGGGAAAGAGTAGGGGCACCACCGGATCTCGTTCTCGGGAAACAACCTGACCATCGGACCTTAGCCAAAAAGCATTGGGGGCATCAAACCTCATCCTCTTAGGAGGAGGAAAAGACACCACCCTAAAAGCACAGAGAGTCGCCACTATCGCTCTATCAACAGGCCCCCCTATAATTAGAGACAAGGTCAGTTAGTGACCAAAGCACTAGAGAAGCACCACTCATAGCAAGACTCAAGGTGTCTCCAAAACATAGTAGCGCCTAAGGCCTCCTAACGTCACGCAAGGTGCCCTACCAACTTCTTGGCTTCGCTTAAGGAGCTTGCCCAACTTCTGTTGTCTCTCAATACGCCTGCCCAGCCTCCTGACGTCGCCCAAGGCCCCCTACCAACCTCCCGGCGTCACCTAAGGTGCCTGCCCAGTCTCTTCCTGTACCTCCCATCTCTCCTTTCGCTCGGGCTGCTGAAGGCGAAGCTCGTTAAGGCCTCGCCCACAAGGATGCCATTCTCCTCTCATTGCACCGAAGTTCTACCGTCTTCAATCAAGAACCCAACACCATGGTCTCTTCCTGGCTCCACTGACCAAGTCTCTGGTGCCATCGACGAAGACCCAAAAAAAAAAAAGGGTTAGCGCCCAAGAGGGCAACCCCCAACCAGGCCAAGAAAAAAAAAGGGGGGGGGAAGCAAAGTGGCGGCGGCCAAGCAGCCAAGGAGAAAAGAAAAAAAAAAGAAAAATAAATAAAAAAAATTTATGTGGGAAGCAAATGGCGGCGTCCAAGCAGCCAAAGGAAAGAAAAGGAAAAAAAAATAGGAAGGAGTCAGCGTCCAGTACACTGCCAAAGCAAAGAAAAGGCAATAAAAAAAAAGAAGAGAAAGGGGGAGAGATTAGAGGTCAGCAGCGCCCAACAGCCAAGACAAGAAGAAAAGACAAAAAAAAAACAAAAAAAAAGAGAGAGAGAGAAAGAGAAGGGGAAGGCGGCGCCAAGTAGCCAAGAAGAAAGAAAAAAAAAAGAAAAGAAGAAGAGGAGAAGGAAGCCCATGTCCAGCCCAAACCAAGAGAAGAAATGAAAAAAGAACGAGGGGAGGAGGGCCAGCCCAACAAGCCAGCAAACCAAGAGAAGAAAAAAAAAAGAGGAAGAAAAGTCAACAAAAGGGGCGGTGCCCAACTAGGCCAAGAAAAGAAAAAAAAAAAAAAAAGAAGAGGAAGCAGCAGCAGCAGCAGGTGTCGCTCAGAAAAAAAAAAAAAAAGAAAAAAAGAAGACAGCACCAAGAAAAAAAAAATCCGACTCACCCACATAGAACGAAGCACATGCTCGCGACCCCTTCCTCTCGAAAAAGTTAGAGGCTCGGGGCATGGGGGCAAATGATGAGTCCAAAATTGACTGAGCCAAACTCAATTAATTTAAACCAAGAAAACCCAATCAAAACTGGGTCAACCCATCAAAAAGAGTCTCAATTACCGGAGCCTAAAAGGAATTGGACCTGCTCACAAGTTAAGAAGGAGTCAAGTGAAGTCCAAGCCAAAGGCCAATGCCCATGGCTTGCCTCCTTGTCCCTCTTCTCCACTCCAATACAAGTCCAAGTCCACACCATTCCAAGTCTAAGCTCAAGATCAGGATCAGCCCAGCTCAAGATTATCCTCCGACAGAATAGGGACACGAGCGAAAAATATCGGGATGCGAAGATATATATATTCCTACTAAGGTTATATTTACCAAGATAGTGGAAGACCCCTTTCTCACGTCACCGCCTCATTGCCTTGGTGTGCCTATATAATGTAAGTCCTTTACATGTAGAGAACAGGCTCTCATAGTCTTAAGATCTCTACACACATTATACCTTCCTACACACTGCTCTCTCTCTCTCTCTCTCTCTCTCCAAAGCACTGTAATACTCCTGGAAAATACTCACTCCGGTGACTTCACTCATTAATAAAAGGTCCAGGCCACCGCTGCCGTTACCTAGAGTGGAGTAGGTCACCCGGACCAAACCACTATAATTTTCTGTGGTGGCTCCTTATTTACAGCTTTATTATTGATTGTTTTATTTATTGCTCATTAACTACATCCGTTCATACACTTGACTGCTGATTTTACACAAAAATTAATTTGTGCATCATCATCACCCAATTACAGTTGAAAATCCATCATATGCTCTGTAATCAATTTGACATATTTGATCACTTTCAAATATGTATTACCTTTTATCATGTACAGGTAAAAACACAAATTACATAAAATGATAGCTAATGATGATATTCCGGGTGAACAATTAGATTCCTACTTTGATAATTCTGTCACTTATGGAAAGTTATTAGATTCTTAGTAATATTGTGTGTTGCGTTAAATGAAATATCTCACTTTGATGATTCTGCCTCTTATGGACATTTATAAGAGAGAATATGTTAAAAGAGAAAAATGCATGTATATTCAAACCACAAAGAGACGATGCCAAAATTTTACAAAAAAGTACCCCTACCATCAAGGCATTCGCAAGCCCTTCTGCAATTGCAGCTTCTTCAAAGCCGCCACCCCTAAAGGATAAAGCTGATAGCCACTGTAAGAATATATCCTGATCTCTTATCCAACAGCTTGGTTGTACTGAGCATGCTGCACAAAGAAGATGCTTCAGGTACTCGAATTTGAAATATTTAAGTTCGTTAAATGAAGTTGGAAATGAATGTCTTGTAAGTTTAGCAGTACTATACTACAATAGAAGATGACAACAGAAATGCATTTCCTAATTCATATCTCTCAAAAAACTACATTTGAGCAATACAGAGAGTAATTTTTGAATCCATGAACATAGAGGCTACCCAAATTTTAAGATGCGTTTATGTGATACATGGACTAATAGAAAGACCTCTAAAGGCCAAGATGCTAATGTTTACAGTTCTTAGTTCTTTCTGTTATGTTTCTGACTATAGAGCTTATCCAAAATATGGTGGTCTCTAACAAGACAGCATCAGTTTTTGTGTTATGCACTGTGATCATGTGAAATTGAGTAATAAAGGTGCCATCCCATAAAACCACGCATAATGCTCCTTTAGTATAAATAAATCAAGCATAGAATCATACCATGCTTGATAAGGTAAAAACGTGGTCATTGTCATCACAAACATAAGAAAGTATGACTTGATTCTATGTTAATCATCCTCTTTCAATTGGTTTAGACGGTTAAAAAGATTTATAGCTACCAAGTTTTGAAAAACTCTTGTAATGCAAATTTACATATCTTAGAAAGAGGATGTTCATTTGTTTTGACTATACAAAATAGAAGTCTAGCAAGACAAAGGTTGCTCTCCAAAGAGAAACAATGCAATTCCTCTGCTAAAATGCCAGGATCCACAAGACAGATTATAAGGACCCAGAAGGTACCGCTGTAAGGTTCATTAGCACCGTATACAACAAGGCCGAGTGCATATTTTCCTCCAGAAGGATCCTGTTAAAAACAAAAAGACAACAAAAAAGAAGAAAGTTAGAACAATAATTTTTTTTTGACAATGGCTCATGGAGAAGTTCACTCAAACTAGTAAAGGTTCCAGAAATTATCATGAAGCAGATAATTCTTCAATGAAAAGGAAGTCTAAGATGTTGCATCAAAAAATATTTTTAGTTATGAAAAAATTGAATGTTTGGTTGAATTTGAAACTAAATTAAAGTGGAAGTGGCTTGTAGTTTGAGTAAATTTTTGTGGGAAAACAACGGAGTACATTCACTTGCTCAAATCAAGTAAAAATTGAATGAGAAAATAGACTCTAAACTAACCTATTTGGATTTATGGAAATAGAGGTTGTATAGCGTGAGATTTGACACCAATCTCACATTGGTTGAGGAATAAATTTTACTTGTATATATATATGCTAAGTTTGTTTTGTGAGCGGAGCGAATATCTATATGGGCTTCGGTTTGACCACAGGCGCGAGCCGCCCAACCCGGCCAAGCTCGGGTTCAGGTGTGGATTAGACCTAACCTTATTTTTTTTGAAGAAAATTCATTTAACAAATTAAGATCAAATTTCTGTATTCGTATTTAATTTTTCTGTCAGTTTGAAATTTGAATTTGTGACTGTTCTCAATGGGCAGACTTCAATGATGTCTTCTGGACTACATTTGTCTTCTGGGTTGCATCTATTCACATGGTGGTGTTCAGATTAGTCACCGTCACCATTCTGTTTATAAATAACCCAGATTCAAAATCATTCTGCCTACAAATAACTCAGATTCATAACCATTCTACATTAACAAAATTTGTCATTAGCCAGTCATTACATTCATACTTCTAGCAGTCTGCATTTTGAAGATCATTGTATCCTAAGGGAAAATGCTTTAATTTTTATATTTACCAAGTGTAGGGGTGAAATCTGTCTTAAGTATCAAATACTAGCCTTAATCTACATAAAGTTCAATACAGTTATTGATCTGCAAATGGGTTAGTTTATTCATTGTTTAATTACGGATTTATGTGTTATTCTAAAATTACATGATACAAATTAGGGATTTTAATAAGTGATTTTGCTATATTTGAAAAACAAAAACAACATAAAGATCCTTATTGGACAAAGAACATCCATTGTTGGAGAATCAAATGACACAAAGAAGTTGAGACGATAATGCAAGAGGAGGCAATGTTGAAATCACATAAACTAGTCAACAAACCATCAAATTTTAACTTAAATTAGTATCTTCTATACACTTAATTTAGCCTGATAACTTGCTTCCAGAGAGATCTAATGTAATACACATTTTCGTAAAGTATGTTGGAATATGTGGCTAAAATCTCTCGATTAATTAAGCCACGGTTTGTGGTCAAATTCAGAATATATAAAACCTCAATCCATTGGTTAAATATTACATTATTCATAACATATATTATAGATGCATTTTTTGTTAAATTATTATATATTAATTAATTATTTTATAATGATGCATGCATACATATATTATATTAATATAATTAAATGTTTGAGTTGGATTTTTTCTAGTCAGTATGGGTGACTTGGTTAGAGGGATCCATTAAGTAGTGAAAGATTAGTCAATCCTACTTGGAGTATAATTAGCCTACTTTGACTGCAGAGGGTTGAGAAAATACTGGTAGAGTTGAAATAATATTGGGGAGTTGAAGATATTTTGCTGAGTGGTAACGGCTAGTTGAATGGTTAGCTGAATCCTCCCTTATAAATAAGGTTCTCTGCATACAGAGAGAACACATCAAGAAAACACCCAATTTGAGAGAAAACCCATTGAGGGAAAATCCCAACTCTACTGCTTTCATATCAAAGAGAATCTTTAATTCTCAAAGGCTAGCTTCCCATTCATCAGATTTATGAAATTTTGTTCTTATTTACTACATTGGTATCAGAGCAACAGGCGGTCACCAAACGATCAAAAATTTTTGTAACGTTTTTGATCATACTGTTTTCCGTTTCTTCGATTCTTGTTTTCCTGATCACAAAGCAACCAAGTATCTCCACCTATTATTTTATTCCCCAATATTTGCTTCCATCAGATTCCAAAAGCAAAGACAAGGGCCACCACAAATTTGATGTACCTCCAATCTGCCATTTACTATACATGTCCTTCGAAGTCACAAGAGCAATGCTCAATTTTTGTTTCTTTCTTGCAACTGATGGTTCTTCAACGTGGTTGACAGAAACAACGACTTTTATTACGTTGTTCAATCTTGTGGCACCAAATCACAGAGAAGGTTGCTGGTGGCTCTTCAACTATTTTTCATTCGGCAACCGGATTGAGCTATTAAAAATAGATCATGATTATTATGTGATGGGACTTTTCTGAAATGCTCCATGATGAAAACACGTGTCCTCGGTATTACCAAAACACTGTTGCTAAGATCAAGCACCATCGGCGCAAAAGGTCCTCGCCCCCGAGGTACTCGTCGTATAGGATCATGCGTTCAGTATGTTTTTTACAACCAACACGTGGCCTCGGTCTGATATTTACCTCGGTCGGCATACCTCCCTCGGTCCCCGAGATGTGCCTTTCCTCGGTACCGAGAGGTACCCGTCCTAGACGCTTCCTCTACTCCAGGATAAGCTATTGACGTACAGGTCATTAGCCTAGGCTAGTCTAGGCTATTCATCATGACCTCGTCTTACACAATTAGTGTCAGAATGTACTGGAATGTAGGGGTCACAGCCAATAAGATATGGACACGTGGCATATGATATCACATCGAAGACAGAGAAGACAGAGAAACCGCATGCCGTTGCTGACACGCGACTTGGGAAAGCAATCTATTAATTGCACCACTCTTTTGATGAGACCGCATTCAATGCGGTAAGGCTCGGAAATGAAAGGCAATAAATGCTTCTAATACAGAGCATTTATTGCATCCTCCCCGAGAGGAGTACAATGTACCGTCGGCATCCCGACGACCCAGCATTGATTGCTCGGGACCCCGAGCAGTTAAGAAGAGAAGACATTCCTCATCAGAATCAGTGCGCACACTGCCTGTACCTAATGATCATCTACTGACTACACTGACAGCAATCATGAGCTTTTGAGGTATAAATACTCCTTGCAAAAGGCAAGACGGGTATGCAACAACAAACTCTCTACTATAATACACACTCAGTGTTTTCTCCTTCCTCTCTCTCTCTCAAAGACTGACTAGATCGTCGGAGGGGATACGCCGGAAAACACTCCGGCGCCCTTCTAACTTGTTCTTCTTTGTTCCAGGAAACCTCTTTCAGCCTTACTGGATCGTTCTTCCGTACCTAGGGTCTCCCGTTGCCGTTCCAGGTTACCACTGGACCTCGCAGGCTGTTCCAAGCAGCGTGATTGATCACTCAACGGGCTCACTCGAAGTTCACCAAGGGAGAGATCTGTTCTCATTTTTTATATTGTGCAGGATCTTGAACGCACAATCTGGCGCCGTCTGTGGGAAACGACTAGTTTTCTTAGTTTTTTTTCTCTATAAAGAACAGTGACCATGGTGAACACTCGACAGAAAGGGAAAGGACCCCACCAAAGGAGTCTCGAGTTACAAGCTCCCTATCATCACGGAGGGAGGGATCACACCAACACGAATAAAAGTGCCTCTACTCGGTCAAGAGGGGTTACCCCTCAAACAAGTATGGGAATCAGGTCAGGGGGATCAGCCCCCTTGGCTCGTCAGCTGGCGGAGGTGATTGAAGAAAAATTTGGTGATAGATTACGTCAGCTGGAAAAGGACAATGTAAACGTCCTAAGTCGGCTCGACGAGTTTGCCGCCTCTGGCGGGGGGTCTAGGGATTCATTCCTTTCCCATGGGCTTCCCGCCCGGGAGGAGGAAACGAAGGACCTAAGAAACCATCTAAACAACAAAGCAGAAAGCTCTAGGGCCCCAAAGCGACCTAGAGCAGGCGAGCATCATCATGACAACCTTTCAAGGAAAGCAAGGTCATTGGCCCTGGACGACCTCCGGCGAGGTTTGTCTAGACGGAGGAAGGGAGATGAATCCGAGGAGGACTCAACCCAATCCACACGACGCTTGGGAAATGAGGGGCTTACCGACGAACTGAAGGACTTCAGAAGGCATCCCGCCAGGGAAGAAGTTGATCTCAGAGCCCGATTAGACACCAGGAGAAAGGGTAAGGCTGTCCAGGATGAGGCCGAGGATGAAGTCATGCAAACACCCTTTACGAGGGAGATCAGTGAGATGGAGGTCTCAAGAAAATTTGTCGTGCCGCGGTTCAAAACCTATGACGAGCGGTCCGATCCCGAAGCCCATATCAGGCAATACAAGCAGATGATGTCCCTCTATCATTCAGACCAACGGTTTCTTTGCCGAGTGTTTCCTATGAGCTTGGGGGACTCTGCGATGAAGTGGTTCGAGGCGCTTCCTCCCAACAGCATTGGGTCCTGGAAGGAATTGACTAGGCAACTCCTGGCTCGATTCATTACGGGGAGTAAGCGCCCTAAAGACATTGGATCATTGCTGACCCTCAAACGGAGGGAATCTGAGACTCTTCGCCAGTATGCCATCCGATACTGGGAAGAGTTCAATGAGGTAGAAGGCTGCTCGGAGGTCATGGTAGCAGCATCTTTCCGGCTCGGCTTGGCGAGGGACACGGACCTGTACCGATCCCTGACCAAGAAGACTCCCTCGGACATGGGGGAACTAATGACCCGGATAAACAAGTATTCGAGGGTTGAGGACGAGATGGGAAGCAGCAAAGGCCGAGCCCACCAATCTAAAAGAAAAGAGAAGGAGCGGGAAGATATTCCCTGAAAGGGATTGCTACCCCCTCCAGGGGGTTCGTCCAGAGGAGTTCACACTGTTTTCAAGGAACCCATCTTCAAGTTGCTCCATAAAATCAAGCACGAGCCGTTCTTCAAATGGCCGCCCAGGATGCAGAGCGACCCCTCCACCCGTGATCAAAAGGTTAGGTGTTCCTATCACCGGGATTTCGGGCATCGCACCGAAAGCTGCAGGGTGTTCAAATCGTTCTTGGAAAGCTTGGTCCGAGACGGACATTTGAAAGAGTACATAGAGCCCAGGCCAGAAGAGAGACGAGCCCTTGCCCCGACCGAGGAACCGGACAACATCATAGATGTCATTCATATATGTCCCCTGGAGCGCCCCACGTCCAAGGAGCTCGAGTCCGACCTCAAGAGGGTAGCTTTTACGAGGAAGGTAGCCGAGGGTGATGTAGGGCCATCAAGTAAAAGGGCCAGGACGGGTGAGCTTGGCATTACATTCTCCGACGCGGATTTGACAGGCGTAGTGACTCCCCATAACGACGCCCTTGTCTTGACCCTAAGGATAGGGAAATTCGATGTCAAAAGAATTTTGATAGACTCTGGAAGCTCCTCGGAGGTGATGTACTTCGAAACTTTGAAACGGATGGGTCTTGGCCCCAAAGACCTCACCAAAGTCAGGACACCCCTCATCGGGTTCAACGGCTCATTCGCCTTGCCCGTGGGGAAAATCACATTGCCAGTTGCCACTGGTCCCTTTATCATCGACACCGAGTTTGTTGTGATCGATACGGACTCTCCCTACAACGTGATTATGGGGCGAACATGGCTGCATGCGTTGGGAGCGGTGCACTCCACTTTCCACCAGAAATTAAAATTCGCCACGCCAGAAGGTATCATGGAGATCCGGGGGGACCAAGCGTCCGCGAAAAACTGTTTTTATTCAGCCGTTCGAGCCGGGGCGTCCAGCCAGGAGAAGGGGCGAGCACCGGAAGAGATTATGGAAAAATAGCAATTACAGTCCGGGCGTCCAGGAATGGATGACCCCCGGATAGACCCAACTGAGCGGTCGGTGGAAGACCTCCGGAAGGTGCCCTTGATAGAAGGAGAAGAAGAGAGGTATTTCCTAGTTGGAACCTCGATGCCCACAGCCGAACAGGAGGAGATGATCGAGTTCCTAAGGGGAAATACAGACGTGTTCGCGTGGAACGAGATGGAAATGACGGGGGTAGACCCCGAGATAATCACACACAGGCTGCATGTTGACCCGTCGCACAAGCCAGTCAAACAGAGGCCACGACGCATGGCCCCGCATCACACCAGCGCGGTCAACGAGGAAATCGACAAACTCCTGAAGGCCGACGCCATTCGAGAGATACAGTTCCCAGAATGGCTATCTAATACGGTGTGCGCAAAGAAGAAAGGGGGAAATGGCGTGTCTGCGTAGACTTTACAGATCTGAACAAGGCATGTCCCAAGGATGACTACCCCCTGCCAAAGGTGGACCAGCTAGTAGATGCCACAGCCGGATATGAACGAATGGACTTCCTGGATGCCCGAGCAGGATATCATCAGATCCCTCTCTATGCCCCGGATCAAGAAAAGACGGCGTTTATCACTCCGAAGGGAGTTTACTGTTACAAAGTGATGCCGTTTGGACTAAAGAACGCTGGGGCAACATACCAAAGGCTGATGAATCGGATGTTCAAAAAGCAGATCGGCAACACCATGGAGGTCTACATAGATGATATGCTGGTAAAGAGCAAACGGAGTTGTGATCATCTGACAGATTTGGCGGATACCTTCTCCACCCTCAGGGAGTATGGGCTGAAGCTGAATGCGGCAAAGTGCGTTTTCGGAGTGGAATCAGGTAAATTCCTCGGATACCTGGTTAGTCAACGAGGAATCGAAGCCAACCCAGATCAGATTCAAGCGATCCTGGACATCCGGAGCCCCGCACTGTCCGAGAAGTCCAGAAACTCACAGGGATGCTGGCTGCACTTAACCGTTTCGTCTCACGCTCCTCGGATAAATGCAAACCCTTCTTTGGAGCAATCAAGAGTGCTGGGAAGAATATGTGGAGCCAGGGGTGCGAGGACGCCCTGGCTGGAATCAAAGAATACCTAAGGACTCTTCCAACCCTGTCCGTCCCCATCCAGGGGGAGATGTTGTTCCTGTACTTGGCAGTTTCTGAGTTTGCGGTAAGCGGGGTACTTATCCGTGAGCATGAGCACCGCCAGAAGCCGATTTACTATATAAGCAAGGCGCTCCTGGACGCAGAGACAAGATATCTACCCCTAGAGAAACTGGCTCTATCCCTGGTCACCACTGCAAGGAAACTGCGGCATTATTTCCAGGCGCACCCAATCACTGTCCTGACCGATCAGCCCTTGAAAGCAATCTTGAGAAAAGCGGAACTCTCCGGAAGGATTTCCAAGTGGGCAGTAGAGTTGGGGGAGCACGACATTCATTTCAAACCCCGAACTGCGATAAAAGGTCAAATATTGGCAGACTTCATAGCTGAGTTTTCGGGGGAGCATCCCGTTCTAGAAGGACCGCCTCCTCCCGACTTAGCGTCTCCAACAAATTGTGAAGGATCGCCATGGCTTTTGTGTGTGGACGGTTCGTCAAATAGTAAGGGGTCCGGAATCGGTATCTTGCTGACCTCTCCAGATGGGATTATTGCGGAGCAGGCCGTTCGGCTGGGATTCAAGGCTTCGAATAATGAAGCTGAATACGAGGCCCTCATCTCAGGACTTCGGTTAGCTGAGGCAACTGGAGTTACCGATTTGATCGTGCATTGTGATTCTATGCTAGTGGTCAATCAAGTCAACGGAGAGTTTGAAACGAGGGACCCCAGGATGAAGGCCTACCATCACCAGGCGACGACTGTAATCCGAGGGTTCAGCCGGATTGAAATCAAACAAGTGCCCCGAGACAAGAACACACATGCCGACGCCCTGGCTTGTCTAGCCTCGGCGGTGGACTCCTCCCAGTCGCGCAGGATCACCATTGAATACCTTCCCACATCCTGCATAGACCATGCTCCCGAGGCGATGGTCATCCAGGACGCACACAAGCCGCCCAGTTGGATTGATCCCTTTGTCAGGTTCCTAACAACAGGAGATCTCCCGGAGTGTTCAAAGGAAGCAAGGAAGATAAAACTCAAAGCTCCAAGATTTTGGGTCTCTCCGGATCAGAAGCTGTATCGGAGGTCTTTCTCAGGGCCTTACTTGCTATGCGTCCAAGAAGACCAAGTACAAGACCTTCTCTATGAGGTACATGAAGGAATATGCGGGGGGCACTCTGGGGGGCGATCGATGGCACACCGCATCATGTCTCAGGGATATTGGTGGCCGCAAATGCAAAGGGATGCGCGCGCATACGTCCAAAAATGCGACCAGTGTCAGAAGTTCTCCCCTGCAATCAGGCAACCCGCAGGGGACTTACACCCCCTGACCAGCCCTTGGCCATTCGCCCAGTGGGGGCTCGATTTGGTTGGACCTCTGCCTAAGGCTCCGGGAAATAGGAAGTTCCTCATTGTGGCCACAGATTACTTCACCAAGTGGGTAGAGGCGGAGCCGTTGACTCATATCCGCGACATAGATGCCAAAAAGTTCGTCTGGGAGAACATAATCATCAGGTTTGGGATTCCCCGGGCACTGGTGTCGGATAACGGGACTCAATTCACCGGCGGGCGCTTCAAGTCTTTCTGTGAGCAACTCGGGATCCGTAATTTCTACTCCACCCCTGCCTACCCTCAAGCCAACGGGCAGGCAGAGGCCTCCAACAAGACAATTATCAATGGGATCAAGAAGAGGTTGGAGAAAGCCAAGGGAAAATGGGCGGAAGAACTATTAAACATTTTGTGGGTATACAGGACCACCCCTCGGTCCTCGACAGGGGAAACCCCATACTCCCTGGCATACGGAATGGAGGCAATCATACCCCTCGAAGTAGGGCTCCCGACCATAAGGACCCAAGCTTTCGACGAAGGGGGGAATGACCGTCAACTGGGATTGGATTGGATCTAGTGGAAGAAAGAAGGGAGGCAGCCGCCTGAGGATAACTAAGTATCAAGAGAAGATTTCCCAACTATACAACAGAAAGGTCAAGGCGCGAGAATTCCAAATAGGCGATCTGGTCCTCAGAAGGGTGACGGCCAATACCCGTGATCCAACAGAGGGAAAAATGGGACCTAACTGGGAAGGCCCTTACAAAGTGATATCAATCGGGGGCACCGGGTCGTACAGATTAGAAGGCATGGATGGGAAACTTGTAATGCGACCATGGAATGTTATGAATCTAAAGAAATATTACTTTTGAAGTATTCTCTCCCTCAAGTGCTTGCCAACGACAAAGATAAAGGGCAAGGCCCTGGGGCAGAGTTCAAGGACTCCTGTCCCCGAAGCAAACACAGGAGCAAGCCTCCTGCAAGGGTAAGGCCCTGGGGACAGAGTTCAAGGACTCCTGTCCCCGAAGCAAACACAGGAGCAAGCCTCCTGTAAGGGCAAGGCCCTGGGGACAGAGTTCAAGGACTCCTGTCCCCGAAGCAAACACAGGAGCAAGCCTCCTGTAAGGGCAAGGCCCTGGGGACAGAGTTCAAGGACTCCTGTCCCCGAAGCAAACACAGGAGCAAGCCTCTGCAAGGGTAAGGCCCTGGGACAGAGTTCAAGGACTCCTGTCCCCGAAGCATATACAGGAGCAAGCCTCCTGCAAGGGCAAGGCCCTGGGGACAGAGTTCAAGGACTCCAGTCCCCGAAGCAGACACAAGAGCATGCCTCTTGAATGGGCGAGCAGCCCCGAAGACAGTTCAAAAAAAAAAAAAAAAAAAAATTACTGTACGCAGAAACAGAAAAAAGTACTCATGATTTCATTTCAAGAAGAAGGGGATTTGCGTCCCCAAAGGCTACAAAAAAAATAAAAGGGGTACAATCAAAAAGAAAAGGGGCTATCATCTGGCTCCAGGCATCTCCAGAACATCAGCCGAGGGCGAGTCAGCAAAAAATGGTTGAGAAGCTTCTGGAGCAGGCAGGAGAGGTACTTCGGCAACAGGGAGAACTTGGGCAACTTGAGGACCAGGAGCATGGTCCGACGGGGCGTCCTCGGACAAATCCACTATCACTGCCTCGGGCGGATCCGCCGACACTTGCACCGGCGTTGGGACCTCATCCTCGCAGCGACCTCTGCTTCGGCCCGTGCCATCTCTGCCGAGGGCACATACTTGTGCATTTGGAAGAGCGGGGAGTCTGAGGGGATTCCAGCAGACTGGAGCGCCTCGTCCCACCCTTTCTTGAAGAACTCCTTGCTGTTTTCCTCAAGAGCAGGGAGCACGTCATCGGCGAACTCTTCCCGAAGTTGCTCCTCTGATTTTCTGTTAAGTGCCTCGGCTCTGATCCTGTCCAGCTCCTGGGTGAGAGCCAGACAGCTTTCCTCTGAGCCTACCGCCCTCTCCTCCGCAGCAGAAAGCCGCCGCGTCTGCTCAGTTATCCTCCCCTCAGCATCGGCAAGGGCAGCACTTAGCTTTTCAGCGCCAACCTTAGCCGACTCAGCATCCTTGAGGAGTTGCTCGATTTGAGCAGCCTGCCCCGCCAGGGTAGAGTCCCTGGCAGCTACATCCTCCCTTGCTCGGGCGAGGGCCCCCTTCGCCTCCTCCTTCTGCTCTCGGGCCCGCTGGAGGTCCATCCTAGACCCATGGTACCGAGCAGCTATTATGGAGATCTGCTGGGTAGCCTGCAAAGGAGGGAAAAAAGTGTTATCACAAAAATGGAAAGCGAGATAGAAGAAACCAAAGCAGAAATAAACTTACCACCAGGGAATTCTGGATGATGGAGCGGAACAACACGTTCGTTGAACGTCCCTTGTGAGCCGCCATGTCAGCCTCGAAATGCAGTGTCTCACTCACTGCATTGGCGACATGAGGATCCAGCAAAATGGAATCATCGACCCTGATCACTTGGTTCATGTGATCAGTGGCTCGGGGATTCCACTCCGCGGCCTCCACTGTAGGCGGAAGGGAAGGGGGAGTCTGCTGCTGCTGTTGTTGCTGTTGTCGTGGCTGTTGCTGCTGCTGCTGTTGTGGAGGAGCAGGGGGTAACCCACGGCCTCTCCCACTTTGCTGCTGAGCGGAAGGTGCCCTGGATCCTCGGCCGAGGCCATCATGCCGATGTTTGACCCTTCTCTCCTCCTCCACTTGAGGATCCCAGTCTCGCACTTGACCCCGACCGAGAACCCTTGAGGATGGGGTGGAACTGGTCCCTACAGAGGGGGTGCCGCCGGTCGATCCTCGACCCCTCCCGGCTGCGAGGGCTTGCCTCTGCCTCAGGAACCCCAAATCAATGCGAGGGGTGCTGGACATCGCTACCTCAAGGGCGTTCTCGGCGTCTAAGGATTGAAGAACTTGGAAGTCTGGCCACAAGTCTCCTCCCAAAGTCCCCACCTCGGCGTCCGAAGGAACAACGTCCTCTCTGACCCCGAGCTCTTCAGCAACCCCCTCTACCTCTGCCTCCGAAGCCCGATCCGGGTCTTCCTCCAAGTTTTCCTCAACCTCTAGCCTCACCGCCTGATCGAAGAGTTCAGACCACCGCGAAGGCTCAAAAGGCTGAGGAAGCTGTGAAAATTTCTTATACCCGGGGGTATAATTCAGCAGGATGTGAGCAGCACGGCCAAACCCGTTGTCACCCGTGAATCTCCAAACCGTGTTTAGGTCGGCAAAGTTCACCAGCGACCGAGGGGGAGGAGCTGTTTCCCGAGCAGAGATATCTGCACAAACAAAATAGTCATGAACATGGGAAGTCTGGAGAAAGAAATAATAAATCCAAAGGAACCGACGTACTTGTCGTTCTCCATTCCAAAGGGCATAACAAGTCATTATACTCGGGACCAACACCTCTCTGCTAAGATCCCTTGAAGATAAGAATATCATCCTTGTACCTCTTGTCCGAGTCAGGAAGATGAGTTACAAGGTACATGGAGGGGTCCCTGTGTTTGAGGTAGAAGTGTTGGTGAGGCATGACTCTCAGGAGGGAATAACAAAAAAGGAGATCGTTGAGCCCAATATTTATCCCGAGGCGCCTATTGAGCTCTAAGACCCCCATAATTATTCGAAAAACATTAAGGCAACATTGCCCGGGGAAGAGGCGAAAGTGAGAAAGGAACTGAAGAAGTAAGGGGGGTAAAGGAAACCTAATTCCTCCCTCTATTATGGCCTTGGTATAAAAGGGCATGGCATCCTCGGCCCCGAGGGTAGAAGAGTGCAACACAGGGTCATAATCCTCTACGTCTACGCACGGGAGAATGTCATACTTGACCTTAAACCTATCAATCTGCTCACCACCCTTTACTTTATATTTCCCCGACCTCGAAGGACCAGCCTGAGGATTCTCGGGAGCAGGGCGACGACGAGGCATCTCTAAAAAAGTAAGAAAAAAGAGGATATTTGTTCTTGAAAATCCCTGAGGAAGTTTCCCGAGGGTTAAATCGCTATGTATCAACTGGAGACACCTCCAGTCAATCGGAAAACAAAAGGCTAGGAGGAAGAAAAGAAAGAGGATTCTGAAACTCACCCGAATGTCAAAACGAAGTTTTTTCTGGAAAACCTTAAAGCGACTCCCTCCAGAAAGTTCAGAATCAACGATGGGTCTGCTGGCTTTAAGATTTTTAAGGAAGAATAGGCAGTCGACGATGGAAGAAGAAACAAAATTCCGGCGAAGATTCAAGAAGAGGCTCTCTTGAGGAAGTTCGAAATGGCAAAACGAGGAAAACGGAAGAGGAGCCCCCTTTATATAGAGGCAATTTTCATCATTGGGTGCAAAAAACGAAACGGCGCATTTAATGCGCACGACATCCCAAGCCGGGGAAAGCGGCTCGAGGCAATGATGAAGCACTGGTGGTTGTTGGGAAACCCTTCGTCTCCTTACGACGCGTGTCCTCGGTGTCAGAAGATCGAAGGCTGGGGGGCAATTGATGGGACTTTTCTGAAATGCTCCATGATGAAGACACGTGTCCTCGGTATTACCAAAACACTGTTGCTAAGATCAAGCACCATCGGCGCAAAAGGTCCTCGCCCCCGAGGTACTCGTCGTATAGGATCATGCGTTCAGTATATTTTTTACAACCAACACGTGGCCTCGGTCTGATATGTACCTCGGTCGGCATACCTCCCTCGGTCCCCGAGATGTGCCTTTCCTCGGTATCGAGAGGTACCCGTCCTGGATGCTTCCTCTACTCCAGGATAAGCTATTGACGTACAGGTCATTAGCCTAGGCTAGTCTAGGCTATTCATCATGACCTCGTCTTACACAATTAGTGTCAGAATGTACTGGAATGCAGGGGTCACAATCAATAAGATATGGACACCTGGCATATGATATCACATTGAAGACAGAGAAGACAGAGAAACCGCATGCCGTTGCTGACACGCAACTTGGGAAAGCAATCTATTAATTTCACCACTCCTTTGATGAGACCGCATTCAATGCGGTAAGGCTCGGAAATGAAAGGCAATAAATGCTTCTAATACAGAGCATTTATTGCATCCTCCCCGAGAGGAGTACAATGTACCTTCGGCATCCCGACGACCCAGCATTGATTGCTCGGGACCCCGAGCAGTTAAGAGAGAAGACATTCCTCATCAGAATCAGTGCGCACACTGTCTGTACCTAATGATCATCTACTGACTACACTGACAGCAATCATGAGCTTTTGAGATATAAATACTCCTTGCAAAAGGCAAGACGGGTATGCAACAAAAAACTCTCTACTATAATACACACTCAGTGTTTTCTCCTTCCTCTCTCTCTCTCTCTCAAAGACTGACTAGATCGTCGGAGGAGATACACCGAAAAACACTCCGGCGCCCTTCTAACTTGTTCTTCTTTGTTCCAGGAAACCTCTTTCAGCCTTACTGGATCGTTCTTCCGTACCTAGGGTCTCCCGTTGCCGTTCCAGGTTATCACCGGACCTCGCAGGCTGTTCCAAGCAGCGTGGTTGATCACTCAACGGGCTCACTCGAAGTTCACCAAGGGAGAGATCTGTTCTCATTTTTTATATTGTGCAGGATCTTGCACGCACATTATGGATTTGAGCAATTAGTGTTGCAATCTACTCGAAGCACTCTTGGAACCACACTTTGGCAACAAAATTAAATCGGGTCAGTTCTAACCAATTTTACCTAGCAATTTATTTTTCAATAATTTGTCAATATGGAGTCTAAAGCTGCTAGTGTAGAACTTAGCAAAACTGAGAGACTTAATGGTACAAATTATTCAACTTGAAAACGTAGGATTCGTCACATACTATTCCAAGATAAAGTTGAATATGTCATTGACACACCATACCCAAAAGAACCACCTCTTAGAGCCAGAGAGGCTGCTAGAAACACCTACAAAAGATTCGTAGAGAATAATAAATTGGCTAGGTCAATCTTGCTCACTTTTATGAAACCCGATTTAGAGATAATCTTTGAGGAATATGAAACTGCTAAGTCTATGTTTGATGCTATAACACAAGCCTATGGTATTGCCTCTAACACATATATTCAACTCTTGATTGAAAAATATAATGACACTTTTATGAAAGAAGATGAGTCTATTGTTAAACATGTCAATAAACTTGTGGTAATAGCTAAAGAGTTGGCGTCTCTAGGCAACCCAATTCCTGATAAAATGCAAGTTTCTACTGTTTTACACAGTCTTCCTAATTCATGGGAGTCCATTGTGATTTCTTTGAATATTTCTGGCCAAGATTTAACAATGGAAAAGTTACCTATGTTGTTAGGCATTGAGGCCGAGAGAAGGGCTAAAAAGAAAACTAGTAATCTGTCAAACCTAGTTTCTAGTGTCCCACTTCCCAATTTATTACGGGTGCCCCATCTAATAATGTGTCAACTACTCCATCTTTTCTTAAGCCAAGAAAAGACAAGCATTTTAAAAGGAACAATAAGAAATATAACAAGTTTAAGAGACATAATAATTTTAAGGAAAAACAAATAGGTACTTGTTATAACTGTGGGCAGCCTAGTCATTACAAAAGAAATTGCAATCAAAAGAATAATGATCAAAATTTTAAAGGATTAAGAGACATTGTGTGTGTGGTTTCTGAGTCACTTCTTGCAGATTGTGACTCTCTTGCTTGGTGGATTGATTCTGCCTCTTCTCGGCATGCGACTAAGATTAGAGATAATTTTGTTGAAATAAAGGAGGTGAAAATCGACGATCACAAGTTATACATGGGAAATAATACTTACTGTGATGTGCTTGGAATTGGCACTGTGAGAATTTCATTGCCCGGGCTAAACAACCTCCTCTTAATTGATGTACTTTATGTGCCTAATATGCGGCACAATCTCTTGTTTGTGCAACGTTTAGATGATAGGGGCTTTGAAGTCCATTTTTGGTCTTCTAAAGTTTCTATTGGTAAACATGGTAGTATTCTTGCATGGGGGACTAAAGTTGATGATCTTTACCGTTTGAATGTTGCTAGTGACAATAATAAAATTGGTTCTTTTTCTACTTATATCGATGTCTCTTGTAATGTTAATGTTGATTCTATTTTATGGCATATGAGATTAGGTTATATTAATTATAATAAAATGAAAAATATGGCTAACATTGGATTGATTCCAAATTTAGATCTTGACTTGAAACCATGTGAATCTTGCATAAGTGGAAAAATGACTAGAAAACCATTTGAAAAATTAGAAAGAGCTAAAGATTTGCTAGAATTAATACATTCAGATATTTGTGGTCCTCTAAATGTTAAAACCCATCATGGTATGGAATATCTTATTACTTTCACAGATGATTATTCAAGATATGGTTATATATATTTACTAAAGAATAGATCGAATGCCTTACAAAAATTTATTGAATTTAAGGTGGAAGTAGAAAACCAACTAGGTAGAAAAATTAAAACATTTAGGACGAATCGAGGTGGTGAATACATGGTTGAAATATTTGAATATTTTTGTAAAGAAAATGGAATAATACATCAATTAACAATTTCTTATACACCTCAACAAAAATGGTGTAGCCGAAAGGAGAAATAGAACATTTCTTGACATGGTTAGATCTATGCTTAGTCATGCACACTTAAGTACTACTTTTTGGGGTGAGACTATTTCTACTGCTATTTATATTCTTAATAGAGTACCATCTAGAACAATAGGAATGATAACATATGAAATTTGGAGGGATACAAAACCAAGTCTTTCTCACTTAAAAGTTTGAGATAGTTCGGCTCATGTTAAAATTTTATGACCTAATAGAGGGAAATTAGATCCTAAATTCATAAAATATACTTTTATTGGATATTGTGAAAATTCTATTGGCTATAGATTTGTAATTTACCATAGTGATGGATCAGTGGGAGTCATTTAAAGTAGAGATGCATTTTTCTTTGAGGATGACATAGATAAAATTGAGAAAATGGTTGAACTATTTGAAATTACTAAGGAAAATGAAAATAAACAACCACAAGAGCAAATAATAAAAGAGCCTCCACCAAAGGATACTTTAACTAGAATACAAAGGAAAATACATCCACCTAGCTACTTAAAAGATTATTATGCATTCAATAGTGAAGAAATTTCAAATGATCCTATTGATTTTAATGATGCTATAAATTCAATTGATCATCTAAAATGGAGAAAAACAATTAAAGAAGAAATAGAATCTATCGAAAAAAATAAAGTTTGAGAATTGGCTAATTTACCAATAGATAAAAAAACAATTGGGTATAAATGGATCTTAAAAAGAAATTTAAATCGGATGGATCTATAAATAAATATAAAGCTAGACTAGTGGCAAAGGGATACACACAAAAGGAAGGTACGGATTATGATGAAACATATTCTCTCGTAGCTAAATTTACCTCAATAAGAATATTAATGTCCTTGGTTGCATACTTAGACCTAGAGTTGCATCAAATGGACGTTAAGACTGTTTTCCTTAATGGTGAACTTAAAGAAGAAATTTATATGTATCAACCGCAAGAATATGAAGTTGAAGCTAAAGAAGATAAGGTGTACAAATTGAATAAATCCTTATATGGCTTAAAACAATCCTCAAGGCAATGGTATTATATTTTTCATAATGCAATTATATCATATGGTTTTGTTCCAAATAACTATGATCATTGTATATATACTTGGAATAGTGGGAATTATTATATTCTTCATTTCTTGTATGTGGATGATATTTTACTTGCCGGAAATGATATAATAGAATCTTAGAACTAGAAGATTGGTTAAACACCTAGTTTGAAATGAAAGATATGGGTGAAGCACATTATGTACTTGGAATTAAAATTTCTAGAGATAGAAAACAAAGAAAATTGAGTTTATCTCAAAAATCTTATTTGAAAAATATTTTAAAGAAATTCAAAGTGGATTCTTGCAAATCTATTGAATCACCCATTTACAAAGGAGCAAAATTGTCTAAAAATATGACTCCTAAAACTGAAGAGGAAATACAAGAAATGAAATCTAAACCCTACACGAAAGTTGTTGGTAGTCTTATATATGCTATGTTATGCACTAGACCAGACTTTAGCTATGTTGTTGGTTTGATTACTCGAAATTAAAGTAATCCGGGTATACCTCATTGGTTAGTTGTGAAACATGTACTTAGATACATAAAAGGTACATTAGATTTTTTTTTAACATATCAAGCTGATGATATAAATGTTAATGGCTATTGTGATGCTGATTTTGTTGGTGATATTGATGATAGCAAATCCACCACGGGTTAAATATTTGTTTTTAGCGGTGGTGCTATTTCATGGTCTAGTAAAAAGCAAGGTTGCATAGCTAAAAGTACTTTGGAAGCTAAATACATTTCTTGTAGTATGTTTGTCTCCGAAGCCGTATGGTTAAAATGGTTTCTAACTGATTTAAAGCTTACTTGTGTAAATAATATGCTTATTCATATTTGTTGTGATAATGAGGCTGTGATAAAAACCATTAAAAATGGGAAAATCGGGCCTAAAGGTAAGCACATTGAGTTACAATATCACTATATAAGTAATATAATACAAAAAAAACATGTTACTATTAACTATTTTTGTACAAAAGATATGGTTGCAGACCCATTGACAAAACTTATTGGAACCGAAGAATTTAAACGTCATGTCGTTGCAATGGGTTTAAGTTATGAACGAATATCTCGGGCTTGTAGCCAAGTGGGAGATGTTGGAATATGTGGCTAAAATCCCTCGATATTAATTAAGCCACGATTGGTGATCAAATCTGGAATATATAAAACCTCAATCCGTTGGTTAAATATTGCATTATTCATAACATATATTATAGATGCATTTTTTGTTAAATTATTATATATTAATTAATTATTTTATAATGATGCATGCATATATGTATTGCATTGATATAATTGGATGTTTGAGTTGGATCTTTTCTAGTCAGTATGAGTGACTTGGTTAGAGGGACTCATCAAGTAGTAAAAGATTAGTCAATCCTACTTAGAATATAATTAGCCTACTTTGACTACAGAGGGTTGAGAAAATACTGGTGGAGTTGAGATCATATTGAGAAGTTGAGGATATTTTACTGAGTGGTAACGGCTAGTTGAACGACTAGCTGAATCCTCCCTTATAAATAAGGTTCTTTGCATAAAGAGAGAACACACCAAAAAAACACCCAATTTGACAGAAAACCCCTTAAGGGAAAATTCCAACCCTACTACTTTCATATCAAAGAGAATTTTTATTTCTCAAAGGCTAGCTCCCCATTCATCAAATTTATCAAATTCTGTTCTTATTACTACAAAGTAAACCTCATCTTCCTATATCTTCCAAAAAAGAAACTTTTTATCTCTCATTACATAAATGCACAATTCTTCAAGGTTGATGAGTAACCCTATTGTCTTTATTTTCACATTGACCAAAATACTTTTTTAGCACTTTGTCAAGCACCGACAAGTTACATTCATATCATGCATCAAAGTTTCAACCTTGTGGCAATGTTCTTATTGCCAGAAGAGAATGAGGAAATGACTTCCTCCTGTTCTCTTGGAGGCACAATTTACTAGGGTGTTCAAATTTTTGATTATCCACAAATTTCAATCCTATCATATCCTACTCAACTCAGGCCAACAAAAGATTTTTCGATATTCCACAAAAAATTGGGTAGGAATGCGGAATACTTACAAAATTTTCATATTCCTACCCTATATATATATATAGAATATATGTTAATCCCTAAAAATTAAAATTTAAAAATTTAGAAACCCTAATATTTTATTGGTGTTTATGACTTTGTTGTATATGATGTATTAATGTTTATAGCTTTCTTGTTGTGTTTTATTATAATTGTTTATATATTATCGAATTTATTGTGTTTTCTTTAGTGTTGTTGGTTTATTATGTTAGTTAATTGATGCAGGTTACTTAATTACATTGTTAAAATAATTTAAAAATTAATAATTAAAAAATATTTATTCACCAGACTTCTTACCCGATTGTTTTGGAAGGAATTCCGATAAGAATAATATACTTGATCAGGTAGGGTAGACAAAAAAAAAAATTCTTCCGTAAAGTATTGAGTAGGAAGATAAAATACCATAATTTCTATCCGTAGCGTAGGGTGAACACTCCTACAATTTACACAAGACAACTTGAGATAACTTTTATAGTAAAATTTCATATTAGAAGCAACTTGGTAAAAACACAGAAACTGAAAGAAGCCAGTTTCTCCTTTCTATTTTCTTTCCTCAACTATTTGTTGTCGTATATGTGTCAAACAAAATATTGTTATTCTTGTGCTTGTTGTTCCATAGTAGCATGAAAAGTCTCCAACATCTAACCAATTTTGCCATCACCCTAAGGAGTAAATATTTAGTCTATTGGCTACACCATGTCAAAATTGTCATATGGTGTGTTATTGCTCAATGATAAGCAAACTAGTGAGCAAGTGAACTCTATTTTTTTTAATATGTGATGGTTAATATCTTATATGAAGGGTTGGTTATTTGAAGAGTGGAGTCTATTTTGCCTAATTATTTGGTTATCAATGAACAATTACACAATGTGACAATGTTGATGTGGTGTAACAATTTGCACCCAACATTTACTCCACCTTAAGGTTAAAACTTTAGTCACATAATCCTTCTAAACTCCTAACGCTCTTGCGTGAATTCATTCTCTTATTTTACAAAATTCGTGAATTCAAAATTTCAATTCGCACTCTTACTTATATATTTAATTATTGATCATATTGTATTTCGATCAGATCATTTTTGTTAATTACAACTCAACCTCAAATAGCATGACAATGCAGGTAGAAGAGGAAGGTCGGCACCATTTAGAATTAACCATGCCTGAGCTTCCTCAACAGAGAATGACATTCAGATCGACAAACATAATAACCATAGCTCATGCATTGTTATTAGAGGTTTAACCCTCTAGAGAAGCATCACTCCGCCATGTTAGTGCACTTCTCGAATAACTTGCCACGTCACCCCTAGGGAATATAGCTTTTAACATCTCAATTTCCCCTCAACAACTTCCCCCAATATTCTCCCCTTAAATTTGTAGCAAACTAAGAGGATCACATGATGATGACTGGGAGACCACCCCTTGTGAATATGTGTGTGTATATATATATTCATAGGTCTTCTCCAAGTAATATAGAGACCCTTAAGGAGCAAGAGACTTCATTAAAGTAGATGATTAGCACAAAATATTGCATATATTGTATGTTGTTATACCCTTTTTATACTTGGTTTTGTTGTGAAACTAGGGATAAATGCAGTTAATCTACATTTTAATGAAGTTTTGTGTGAATGTAGGTGAAATGTTACAAGTGGCTTGAATTAAGCTCCCATTGTAATGTTTAAAGTCAATGAAGATGAGGGGATAGCTTAAAGGGAGGATTAAAGGGTAAAGAAACCAAGAAAAATGCAATTTGGATGAAAACCTTTTGGAAGGTTTGGTTATAAACCTTTTGGAAGGTTTGGTTATAAATCTTTCAGAAGGTTTACACTTAGCCTGTCTATTCACTGTCAAAACCTTCCAGAAGGTTTTGTCTACTGGAATGAACCCACCAGAAGGTTTGCATTGACCTTCTGGAAGGTCTTGTCTAGAATGCCTAGACAGCCTACAACTAAACCTCTGCCATTTGGGGGTCCCACCTATACTTCTCCCACTTGTCCCCTAACATCCCTTACACATTTACATGCCTCCCAACACCCATGCTTAGACTTTAGAGGCAATGACATTAATGAGGAGGAGAGAGAAAAGGCAAGCTAGGGAGGTGCAGGGTAGGCCTACCCAATGCCATCCAATCAGCCTACTATGGATGGGAGGTTTGTCACAAACCTAAAGGAAGCTTCATGGATGAAATTGAGAGGATTCTTGGACATATATTCAACATAGTAGAGCATTGTAGAGAGAGAAGTTCAAGGAGGAAGACATAATTTTAGAGAGATAAGTTAGATTTTTGCATTTCTTCTGCCCATATCACTTGTAATCTTATGTAAGACTCTTGTAAGCTTCATTTATTGCACTTGATGTCATTTATTTCAAGTGTATTGCAAGTTTAGTTATGCATTCTAGAATCTACTATTTTTGTTTTGATTTTTTCACTTCAAGTTCTTAAAAGGGGTATTAAATGCATTTCTTCTTAGTTTAACTTTTCTTACATTAATTCAAGTTCCAATCTTCATTTCTTCACAACGTCTCTTTACTTTATATATGTTCTTGCATTAAATATGAGTATCTAAGCTTTAAGTTGGCTAATCTAAGGGAAAATTCCTCTTAGGTATGCTAAATCAACTCTTTTTCATTCCTTCTTATAGTGTATAATGGTCTAGTTTGACTAGATTGAGTATGGACGTGGTTGTGAGTTCTTGATACACCGTAGACTTGTCATGGGGTATGCTTGAATCCTCACCTCCGTTTTAGTCCATCGTTTTCTATGAATCAATCGAACGTCTAGACACCATTAGAAGAATTTCTCGAGTTGATTTAGCATTCCAATTGGAATGACCTCTTCGGATTAGCCAACACTTGTTTTCATTACATTTCTATAACCAATCTTCACTCACCAAAACTCAAACTTAAAAGATTTTACACTTTCCATTTTTCACAAAATCACCTTTGCATAGTTCACCTTCCTTCCCTGAGGAGACAACCTTGAAATACCAATTCCAAATAAAACACGACACTTGAAAGTCTCTCTGTACTTGGGGACCACTTTTGTACATACACACACACACATTTCATTCACACACCTATTTTTTCATTTTTTGCATGATACCCGAGGGAGAATGACACTCACCTATCCGTATAAGCAACATACACAGTACCGGAATCATGGTCGGAGATTAGGAACGACGGAAAAAATTTATGCATTTTTTGCGCCGTTGTCGGGGAAGGCAAAATGTTGAATTTAGAAGGTGATTTTCGGACAACGAAGGTAAGTCCTGTGATTTTCATCATGGGCTGAGGTACGTTGCTCCTTGTATATACTTTTGTTAACTTGTATTTTCATTTGTAGATAGTGTTTTATATGTGGGGACGGAACAATCAAAAATTGATTGGTTAGACAACCCTTAGGCCCCAACATGAATGTTGACCAAGACTCACCCAAAGGTGTCGATGACAACTTTGAGGAGTTAGATGCCAATGTGAATGTTCCATGGGGAGGTGGAGGGCAAGATCCTAGAATTCCAAACACTTGAATGCACTTTCCTCCTAGGAACGAAGATAATAACATCGAAATTGATTCTCCGATGAGGTCAATGAGGGATTACCTTCAACCCACTCATAGCACCACTCCCTCATGTATTCTCTTACTGGTCTAAGCGTATGCCTTCCTAGTAAAGCCAGGAATGTTGCAACTACTTCCTATATTGCATAGAATTGGAAGAAAGAATCCTTACTTGCATATTAAGGAGTTGGAGGATATAGTTGCAACCTTCCTCACTAAACATGCTATGGAAGACATAGATCGCTTGAAATTGTTTCCCTTGTCTCTTAAGGACAAAACCAAAACATGGTTGAATTCCTTGCGGCCTCAATCTATAAATTTTTGGGCTCAAATGATTTCTGAGTTTTTGAAAAAATTCTTTCCGGTGTCTAAAATCATCGCTCTTAAAAAGAAAATCTAAAACTTTTCGAAAAAGCCCAATGAGCAATTCTATAATTGTTGGGATCACTAAAAGGAATTGTTATAATCCATTCCACATCATGGTTTTGAATCATGGCAATTGGTGAGTTTCTTCTTTACACTGAGCCATCAACAATTTATTGACATGATGTGCAATGGAGAGTTCTTAAACAAGGACCCCGATGAGGCCCTAGACTACTTTAGTACATTGGCACAAAATGCACAATCTTGAGATATTACGGATCCCACCGATATAATGAGATCTTCTCCCGGTAGTAATAAATCATATGGGGGAGGGATGTATGATTTGAGGGACCGGAAAGACTTATTTTCCAAAATTGCCAAATTATCCCGGAAAGTGGAGTCTTGAGGTTAATAGGAGACACGAGGTATCCAACATCTCAAAGATCGAGGAATTTTGCTCAATCTGTGAGAGTATAGAGCATGTCATACCTGAGTGCCCTAACATTCTGGCACTTAAGGAAGTGTACTATGAGCAATTTAATGCCTTCAACCAAATGAGGCAATCATTCTCCCCACATTCTAACACTTACAATCCGGGTTAAAGTATTCACCCGAACTTCAGTTGGAAGAATGAGAACCCCACTCCTCACGGGTCTAATGCATATTCATCTCTCATTCCTCCTAAGCAAAACCAGTATCATGGCCAAGGCTCATCATCTAACTCTCAATACCCCCGGTCTAATCTGCAAGAGTATTCACGAAACCCGCCTCCACAAAAATTTTTCCAAGGTCCACCTCCACAAAATTTTGGTCAACAAGGACCATCCAAATCATCCACTTACCAACCTCCCCATAAAAGGAGTTTAGAGAATGTGGTTCATAATTTCATCCAAAGCCAAACTGCCTTTAACAATAACATTTAGACCCAAGTCACAAAATTGGCCAATGCCATAGGGACATCACAACAAGAGAAGGAAAAAGTCTGCCCACCCAACCCTAGAGGCCAACATGTGATTGAGTCATCCAAGCCCATGAATGAGAGTTGTGAGCAACTCAAGTCGATTACTACCTTCAGAGTGGCAAATAAATATACAAGACCATTGTGCCAAAAGTCTCACCCAAGGCCACATTGACATTAGAAAATGAGACTAAGGGTGACTCCAAGGGGGTGAGGTGAGTGAGAAAGAAAAATTGGTTGATGAAAATGTGCATGCATGTCCCATCCCCAATCCTTTTCCCAATCGCTTGAAGCCATCCATGAAGGTGGCTAACTATTCTGATATAATTAAGAAGTTCAAGTAGGTAAAGATTAACATCCCACTTCTCGATGCCATAAGGCAAATTCCGTCATGTGCCAAGATCTTGAAAGATTTGTGCATAGTGAAGAGGAAATTGAATGTTCACAAGAAGGCATTCTTCATTGAGCAAGTAAGCTCAATCTTAAGGATGAACACCTAACCAAAGTTCAAGGACCCCCGAATGCCCTACCATTGCAATCACAATAGGAAAGTGTCGGGTGGAGCAAGATCTTCTTGATTTTGGGGCAATTGTCAACCTCCTACCTTACTCGGTGTTTCAATAAATCCAACTGGAAGAGTTGAAGCCAAATCTAATCACCCTTCAGTTGGTGGACTGAAGTATTCAAACACCAAGGGGAGTAGTTGAGGATGTCTTGGTGTAAGCGAAATTTTTTTATTTCCGTATCAATTTTATTGTGCTTGAAACTCACCCAGTTGCTAACCCTGGTTCACAAATTCCCGTCATATTAGGCAGACCATTCCTTGCTACTTTTAATGATGTTATTAATTGCAAGAATGTATTGATGAAGCTTACCTTCGGGAATATGACAATGGACTTCAATGTATTCAATTTATACAAACAACCAGGAGATAATAAGGAAGTGCATGAAGCCAATAAGATTGACACATTGGTGGAGGAGCACTTGGAACTGCTGGGCATGTTGGAAGTGGGGGAGGAAGAGGTTGATGAGCAAGAGAAGCCAGAGAGCTTGAAAGGGGTAGAAAAATGGACCCCTACATTTGAGAAACTTCCAAACCAATATAAGAAGATCTTTCCATCGAATGTGCAAAAATCCATCTTAGATTTGAAGCCATTACCATCCAATATCAAATATGCATACCTCGGGGATGACAAAACCTTCCGGTGGTCATAAGCTCAAATTTGGAGGTAAAGCAAGAAGAGGATCTCTTGGAAGTGTTGAGGAGGCATAAGGGAGCGATTGGTTGGATAATTACTAACATTAAGGGGATAATCCCCCTCATTTGCACACACTGCATCTATTTTGAGGAAGATGCAAAGCCATCCCAACAACCATAATGGAGACTCAATCCCATTATGAAAAATGTGATGATGGATGAGGTATTTAAGCTACTTGACGTAGGCATCATTTTTTTGATTGTCGATAGTAAGTAGGTTAGCCCTATGCAAGTGGTACCTAAGAAATCGGGAGTCACGGTTGTTGCAAATGAGGAGAACAAGCTTATTCCAACAAGGATGGTTACCAGATGGAGAGTGTGTATTGATTATCGAAAGCTCAACTTGTGCACGATAAAAGACCACTTCCCATAGCCATTCCTCGACCAAGTATTGAAAAAAGTAGTAGTGCACCTATTTTATCGCTTCTTGGATGGTTACTCCAGGTACAACCAGATTGAGATCGCATTGGAGGATCAAGAAAAGACCACTTTCAGCTGTCCCTACGGTACCTTTACCTACTGATGCATGCCATTTGGATTATGTAATGCCCAAGGGACTTTTCAAATATGTGTGATAGGAATTTTCAGTGATATGGTGGAGAAGATCGTGGAAGTGTTTATGGATAACTTCTCAGTGTTCGGGGATTCCTTTAGTGGTTGTTTGGAGAATTTGGAGAAGGTTCTGGAAAGACGTGAGGAGAAAAACTTGGTCCTCAATTAGGAGAAGTGCCCCTTCATGGTGACACAAGGAATTGTGCTTGGGTACGTCGTTTGGGCAAAGGGAATTGAAATGGAAAAATCAAAGGTGGATGCAATTTCCAACCTTCCCACGCTGAAGGTCATCAAAGATATCAGATTGTTTCCTGGCCATGCCATTTTATTAAAGACTTTAGTGCGTTGGCCCGACCTTTGACCAATTGGTTTTCCAAAGGTGTCCTATTTGTTTGGTCAGATCATTGCGAGGCAACTTTTAAAATTTAAAAAACAGGCTCATTTCACTTGCAATCGTGCGACCACCCAAGTGGGACTCACCATTTGAGCTTATATGCAACGCGAGTGATTACACAGTTAGTGCAGTGCTCAGTCACAGGGAGACAAGAGACCTTATGTAATATACTACGCTAGCAAAACTCTTAATAAAGCTCAAATGAACTATACCACCACAGAAAAAGAGTTGCTAGTGGTAGTATTTGCATTGGATAAATTCCGATCATACATCATTGGTTCACCTATAGTAGTTTATATCGATCACTCTACTTGAAAGTATATGTCGTCTAAGTAGGATGCAAAACCGAGACTCATTAGGTGGATACACCTCCTACAAGAATTCAACTTGACGATCAAAGACAAGAAAGAAGTGGAGAATGTGGTGGCAGACCATTTATCCTGACTTGTGGTGCAAGAGGCCGATGAGCACATTCCTATCCCTGATTTTTTCCTTGATGAGCACTTACTTTCAATTAATTTTGTTTGTCCTTGGTATGATGACATATGTAATTATCTTGCTACAAGACAAATACCATCACACTAGAGCCCAGAAGAAAAATGAAGGTTTATGGCAGATGTGAAGTACTTTTTACTTCAACAACTCGTACATGTTCAAGTACTGCCCTAACCAAGTCATGAGGAGATGTGTACCAGAAAATGAACAACGGGATGTCCTTGCATTTTTCCACTCAAAAGCGTGCGATGACTACTTCTCTTCCAAGAAGACTTCGACAAAGATTCTACAGTCAGGTTTTTATTGGCCCCGGTTAAACAAAGATTGTGTTTTATTTTGTAAGGAATGTGATAGGTGCTAAAGATTGGGTAGTGTGACCCGAAGGAACATGATGCCTCTCTCCCCTGTGCTTGTTATCAAGATATTTGACTGTTGGGGTATCGAATTCATGGGTCTCTTCCCCGTGTCGTTTGACTATCTATACATCTATTGGTAGTGGACTACGTGTCCAAATGGTTGGAAGCTATTTCAACGAAGACTAATGACCACTGGGTCATGATCAAGTTTCTCAAGGAGAATATTTTTTCAAGGTTCGGGATGTCTCATGCTATGATAAGCGATGGTGAATCGCATTTCTGTAATAGGCTATTTGCATCTTTAATGCATAAGTACGACGTCACACATAAGGTGTCCACTGCATATCACCCACAGACCAATAGTCAAGCCAAGATGGCCAATAGGGATATCAAAAATATTCTAGAGAAAATGGTGAACTCAAATAGGAAAGATTGGTAATTTAGACTGACTGATGCCCTATGGGCTTACTGCACTGCCGACAAAACCATACTAGGTATGTCCCCCTATCGGCTTGTCTATGGCAAGACTTGCCATTTGCCAATTGAAATAGAACACAAGGCCTATTGGGGTATAAAAACTTTAAACTTCAATTTGAGAATGGCCGGAGAGAATAGAAAATTTGAAATGAATGAATTGGAAGAGATTCGAAGAGATGCATATGAGAGCTCTAAAATTTCAAAAAGAGAAGGCTAAGATTTTTCATGAAAAATCCATAGTAAGAAAATCATTTGAGCTCGGACAAAAAGTGCTCTTATACAATTATCGTCTCTTGATCTTTCAAGGAAAACTCCGATCCTGTTGGAATGACCCCTATCTTGCCACAATGGCCTACCCCAATGGAGCTGTGGATGTAACAAACCCTAAAGATGGCAAGACATTTAAGGTCAATGGCCAAAGACTTAAAACATTCTTTGAGGGGTTTGAAGGTCAAGGGATGGAGGAAGAATTGGTGGATCTGGTTTACCCAGACTTGTTAGAGGATTAACTATTCTTATGATTTTTAGTGTACAGTCGTCTTTACTTACTTTATCTGTTTATGTTTACTTACTTTATCTTTGCATATAGTGTTAATTTTCTTAGTTACAAATATTTGTGTTTTTGTAAAAGCTTAAGTGCAAGGTGTTCTCTAACCCTACTCATCTTTTATAGTCCTTCATTGCATATCATATCTTTTTTGTTGTATTGAGGACATTGCATGAATCAAGTTGGGGGTGTGGTGCACCATTTGTATGATACACCAATGTTTGTGAAAATTTTTGTTAGTAATATCAATTTTGTGGTGAAATTCACCTTTCACATATCATATAGATTTTTGTTTATAATAGTTGCAAATTATGTAAAAATTTTGAAATTTTTTGTAAAACATATATGAATGTTGATTTATATTCCCTTATTAAGAGTGTTATGGGTTGGTTGATATGTTGATCGTTGCCTTGAACCTTGAATACATGAGCACATTATAGAAGTTCATCCTATGCATGAGTATCACATATGTATTTGCTTTTGAACTCAACCTTAAGTGCATGTGAATGTGTAATTTTGGCAATTTACGGATTGAATTCATATTTTAGTGTTTGACATGAATAGTGGAGATGAGTAAGGACCCATGAGAGCTTTAGTGCTAATCCTTTTTAGAATAATTTTCAAATTCCAAATTCGTTCAATAATCTCATTATGCTTATTTCGGTTAGAGTGCATTTGGGTAGTTGATTGACTTTGTCTTGAAATGCAATGTACTCCCCCATGCCCATTTAGAAAGGATCTTAGGCCATCTTTGATTTATTTTGAGCCTTTACCTTTTTCTTGTGAAAATTTTATCCCTAGTGGCGTGATTGAGTCACTACAAGAAAAAATGGTTTTCATGGTGGTAAAGTGTTGTCATAAAAAGTCTATTTGCTATCACAAATATTTTTTGTGGTGGTATTGCCTTACCATAATAAGTGTGGTCTCATAAAGTTTTTACAGCAACAATAGTCTGTCTCAAATAGTATTTACGACAGCAAGAACCTGTTTTAAATAAGTTGTCACAAAAAATCCGACACTTTTACTTTTATCACGGCTGCAAAAGTGCTGCCTCAAATACCGAATTTGGTAGTCGTAAAAAATAGAAAATTTTGTTGTGGCACCAATGTTATATACACTGTACATATACACACTTCTATCACATGAATTTAAAGGTGCATATCCGTTCAACTGTTTTTTTTTTTGGAGGGGGAGAAAGGGACTTGAACCCTTGACCTAAAAAAGACAAAGCTTTCACAAGGTAAGGAGTACCATTAGACTAAAGATCTATTGGTATTCATACAACTACCTAATTCAACATATAGATAAATACAAAAGTAAATATGACCAACATTTCCACAAACAAAGAAATATTTTCATATAAAAAAATAATAATCTCATGAGTTAAACAAAATATAAAATATGCACTTTCACAAAACATAACGATCCACGAGTACAAGAAATTAATGCAAAAAGTTGAACATCTTTCTCGAACCATCTACTCCCATAGTGACATTTGAAAAAAAACATAAAATTATTGTTACTATATTGAAATGATATTTATATACATATATACAACAAATAACTAAAAGAAATTAGAATATAAATCAACAGAGGGCCACACAATATTTCTGTGAGCGTCTTGTCTAATTATGTAAATGGTATATAAACGAGTCATATCTTATACATTTCTTCTAATTGGTTTCACCAATACCTAATTCGTTTATAATCGTATCGTGTCAGGTACACTCTTTTACTAAACAAGTGATTTAAGAAAGACTCAAACCCACTAATTTTATGTCGCGTTAATAGGTCGTGTCATATATTGACACCCCTACTTTTGATATAAAAAATTTACTTTGTTAAGTTTAATTTTCTTTCTTTGAACTAGAAATTGTCTTTTTGATGTAAAACTACGTAATTTTATAAAGTATTACTTGTAACATGAAAAATAGTTGTGGCTAATGCAAATTTTTTTTCAAGTTTTTCTTCTTTAAACTATAAACTGTTTTTAATCTAAAAAAATATTTTAATGTTTTATGAAATATTGTATATGACGGAAAAAATAGCTACCATAAATATAAAAATTTCTTTTGAGTTTATGAAATATTATTTGCGGCAGGAAAAGTAACTGTCTCTTATACAATTTTTTTTTTTGATTTTATGACACTATTTACAGCAAGAAAAATAGTTGCCACAAATATTAGCAAAATATTAGTAGAAACACGTTTTTTGTGGCGACAAACACAGCCGCCACAAAAAATTATCTCAAACACGCATTTTGTGACGGCAAACACAGCCGCCATAAAAAAATTTGTCACAAAAGGCCCTTATTCTTGTAGTGGGTCTTAATTGTAAATTCGTTTTCATGCCATACATTTGACCAAACCAGTGCAAAATGAAAAAATCTACTTCACCTTGGTTGTTCCTAGAACTGAACATAAGTGATCATAAAAGAGAAGGAAGTATGGTGTGAAAACTCAAACAAAGGGATGAATGATGTTGAAACTCAAAGAGTTGGATGGAAAAAGAATGAAAATCCAAGAAAATGAGAAAAAGGTGGGTGAAAAGAAGAAAAGAATAAAAAAATAAAAATAAAATGTTAAGGAAAAGAAACAAAGAGTGCGAAGATGGTGTTAGATTGAAAATCCCATGAACAACGAGATGTTTTTGAAATAAAAGTCTTTCACTCAGAACAATCCTCTTTGTTATCCTATATCCTTCATTTCTTTTGCCTCAATATCACCCCAAGGCCCCATTATAACCCGTGAAAATCCTAAATGATCTAGAGAAGCATGGGAGATGCATACTTTTAAAGAAAAGAGAGTGTTGGTTTGCTATTTACTACCCTAGCATTCCTTTCATGAGATTATGCCAAGGTTGTTTCATTTTCATGTGTGAACTTCATTTTTTGATTATATGTGAGCATATTTCATTTTGTGCACAATATTCTATCTCACATATACACATGGAGAGCATATCAGGATAACTATAGAGTAATTCATTGTTGAGAGACACCCTTGGCGAGGTTACATCGAAGCTTAATTTGATAGCCAAAGTGAATGTGAATTCCATCTTTTTTCAAGTCCACGACGGCTTAATGGTGCAAGTAAGTACAATTGTTTTAATTGTGTCTTCTCAATAACCATCATGAAATCACCCCGCGACATTGACATTTTGCACGACCAACCTGCAATAACGGCGAGTTTCTCAACCCATAACTAAGGCGAACACCTTATTTTAAAAATCATTTTAGCCTGTGAAAAGGTTTTGTCAGCTCGTATTTTAGAAAGTTTTCCAGATCAGTTTTGCAAGCATGCCTCCAATTCTTGACCAAACAAAACAAGTAAGGTCTTAGCAACAAGATTTACAACCACAAAGACTCGGGGAGTCACCCGAAGCCAAGAGCTCACTGGTTAAAAATTCAAAAAAGGATCATTGCCACAAGGCATTCACCTTTTTACAAGTGAAAGGGGGGAAGGAGCATATAAAAAGAAGAAATGTGAACAAGTAAATACAAAGTTACATCTCAAAAAGAGAAATTCAAAGTAAGGAAAGATTGAAGATTTACATTCTATGGAACTCACAAAAGAAAGGAAAGAAGTTATTGTTGGTCAGTGCGAGACAACTCTTCCTCTTCTTCAACTGGAGCTCTGACCTTTGCATTTCCAATCACAGCCATTTTCTCCTAAAAAATAAACAGAAAGGAGTCAAAGCCCAGTTCATGAAATTTAGCTTGAGCTTGTTTCTGAAAGTTTTCAAAGCCATCCATAAAATTGTTGGCCGACTCCAAATTTAAAACATCAAACTTGTTCTTCCCAACCGTCTCAACCTCTTCCGGCTTAGAAATCTTCTAGGTCAAGGTAATAGGGTCAAGCCTCAATCGGGTACTTTCTTATACCGCCATGAAAAGCTCCTCAGTCTTCTAAGTCAACTGATCCCTTTGTGTAATCTCATTAATGGTAGAGGCAATCAGATGTTGAGATAGCACCATACATTGTTTCTCAATCAAAGATAATTTGGCTTCCTTTCATCTAAAGACGCCTTGTTACGTTGGTTTTCAGCGGCAAGGGTATTGATGTGAGTAGCATCCTAAATAAAAGAATAATACGGTTAGCAAGGTGAAAAAGCTTTAAAGGAACGAAAGAACAAAAGGATAAAGACATACCACCATCAAGCCATGAAAAACATTTCTTGCCCTATCAACCTAACTCAGAGTTGATGAGCGGTGGAGGTCAACAGAAAGTATAATCCCCATCAACTTTTGACTAGTCAGCTACATCTTGTATAAAAGACTGGGCTTAGTAAGAGGCAGAGTAGAAGAGCTCAGAGCCAACGATCTCCTCAGATCACCAAGGAGAATTGCTACTCCACAGTCAACATCTCTAGTTACAAGGGCATCATACTCGCCTCCTCGGGGGCTGGTTGGGATAAGAGGAATTTCAGGGCTCACAGGGGCAACCTGAGCCTCTTATCATTGTCCTCAATAGGAGTCCCATCTTGAGCCCGCGCGACGATTCTCTAGCATGCTTATGACTAGAGCTCAATCGCAAGTTATACTATCAACACTTGTGAAAAGGAAAAATAAGAATTTACGAAGCTGTAACAATAACCACAGCTATGGGGACCACAGGTGACGAATGCACTGGAAAATACACACCCCAGCACAAGGGTAAACTCTAGTCGGGACACAGGGGGGATCTATGGCTCGGACCAAATCCTAGAAAGGCTTAGCATCACAAGTATAGAATAGTTTAGAGGCCATCAAGGGAGACTTCTCATGGGAGGAATCAAGGAGTTAAAAAACAAGACAAGAAAGATGAGAAAGGTAAAGGAGCTCAACAAAACCAACTCACCCAAATTCTTGGGAATTGTCGGCATAAGTGGAACTCAGATAATTGAGGTAACCTCATCTAGGAATTTCCAACCTTTCCCTGACACAAAGAAAAAGCGATGTTGCCAACCCTCAAGCGGTGTAAGGAGCTTGGATATCAACTCTGGAGCACCCTCTCTTCGTGCAAAGCAATAAAAACCAAGAAGAGAATAAGGAAGCAAAGAGAAAAAGGAAAGAAATTTAGGGACACCAAGAGAATACTCCACTATAAATTGACACAAAAAAAATTAGAAAACAACTAATAAGCCCCATCCATCCACCGTTAATCTTGTAGGGCAAAGGTTGAAGAAATGAAGAATTAACCTAATAAAGGATGAAAAAGGGAATTGAAGCCCAACTTGGAAAGTAGATTTAAAAAAACTCTGTTAATAAAAACGTTGTTATAACGAGTCATTGAAAATGGGGCATCAGCAAAGACCCCACTACGAAACCTCTAGCGTTCTTGGATTTTTGTAACATTTCCTGTTGTTAGCTCACTGGGTTCTGACTAATGGAAAAACTCAAGATCTATAGTCCTGAGAGAAGAAATTATACCATCTATAAAAGCCCTAGCGGCTGCCAAGCCAGCCTTGATATCCATAAAGAATTAAGGAGCTTACCTGAGAAATCTTGAGATTACGTCACAAAGGACAATGGCAAAAGATATCCACTGGAGGGAAAGTTCAAATAATTTCCCTAATTTTTTTGCTTCAATTCTCAGAAGCGCATTTAAGATGGGAAGTAAATACGAATGACAATTTGAGATATGCATCTCAAAGTAGAAGGAAGTGGCGCACAAATTTAGGTGCACGTTGTATCCTATAGCTGCACGGTTGCGCTATGAAGGCATAACCATCATAATCACGTCTCCTTAATTTCCTTAAGAAATAGAAACAGGATCTAAAAGCCAAGTTAAGTTTTTTAGTAACACCTAGAGACTTCCAAACTAGTTCAGAAGATGAGCTCTTTCACTCATGGCTCCAACAAGTTTCCTCAGCTTATAAGAGCTTCTCAGCTTGGACCAAATGATGAGCTTTCAGTTCATACCATAATTTTTAGTTTATAATTGGGGCTACCCAGCCCGTTTAAGGAAAGACTATCAAATCCCTCGACAAAACATTTCAAAAACTAAGTCTAGGGAGCTGCCACAGGCCCGAACCTTGCAGTTCGACCAAGAAATATAGTTCATCATTGCTATAAGGAAAAAATGCCTTCCATTTAATGATGAGGACACAGACTCAGAAATAGTTATATAAAGGAAACAAGAGAGTTGTATTTCATCATGAAATAAAGTTTTACAAAGAAAGCTAGTACAAAAGAAAGTTTTACAAGAACTCTTTTCAGCTCAGCTCATATTTCTTCCCCACAAGTTCAATGGTATCCATAGATAAAACATCAGGATTCCCCTCAGTAGAAATCTCGAGATTTCCTTTGGCAGGAGCTTCAAGAAGCCCCTCAGTAGGGACCTCATCATCCTTCCCTTTCTTCTAGGTCTCTGAAAAGATAGCCACGATAAAATCAAAGTCTAGCTTAGGGAACAACTTCTCAACGTGTCCCTAAAAATTTTTGAAGCCATCCACAAAGCTATTTGTGGCCTCTTTTGTGAGCTTCTTAATTTTTGCATCTTGGGATTTCAGGAGGTCAGTAAGCTCAATTTGAACCCTCA
>CAUOFW020003230.1:0-39014 GCA_963454935.2 Ilex paraguariensis | reverse complement strand
TCGGCCGAGTGTAAGGCCCACGTTTGTCTAATACCGCAATACATAAATAGCTGTTGCGTTCCGTGTTACACTGCTTTGTCGAAGAAGAAAAGGCAGAAGTTTTAAAACGATGATTGATCTAGTCCCACAATCCCATCCCCACCAAAACCAACGAATACTTTAGGACCTGTTTGTTACGAGGGTTTGGGTGGGTATATACAGATGGGTTTAACAAAAATAGTCCAATGGCTTATCCCATGTTTGGATGCAGGCTTAAGGCCCAGTATTTAAATCACGGCCCGTAACCCACAGACCCCTAAACCCATGAACATGGGTTCACCAAACCCAGGGGGGAGGTGGGTTTTAAAAACCAGTCCAACCGCATATGATGGTTAAAAGACATTTATATCCCTAATAAAATCTCATATTTACCCAAAGGATCTTGGGAGCCAGGCGCTCGACCTCACCACCATCCATCGGCGACTCTGGACAGAAGACTGGAAAAGACGAAGCCGCCTGCTGTGATTCTCTGCGTTGGATAGAAAGAAGTGGCTATGGATGCAAGATTCGTCGCTCCTATCAACCCACTCGACTGTGTATGAAGTGGAATGGGCTCCAGTTCATGGCTATATAAAACCCTAGCATCATCTTCAACAGCCCAACCAGATCTTGGCGAGGTAAGGAACAGCTATCCATTTTTGCCTTCAATTTGCTAGATTTGGGTTGGAGGATTAAAAACTTCAACTCAAATATAAAAAATTTGGGTTGAACTCGAGTTAGGTTCGGGTTAACCCGCTCAACAGCCCCAAGTAAATTCCACTACACGACGCCACTAACTTGCCATAACCCGTGAGACCGCCTCATTTACTGGCCATTCCGGTTCCTTCATCTCTTTACCCGAAATCTCAGTATATAAAAGCCTTCTCTCTCTCCCTCTCTGTCTCTCTCTCTCTCCAATTCCCTTGACAGTTATCTTCAAGCAATCTCACCGTGACCTTGGGTATCGTCTCCGATCTCTCTGTCTCATAATTTCTGTAAGTGTTTGATAATTTCCAATTTTTTAGCAATTTAATTTTGATGAACTGAATGATCTGATTCTTAAGCTTTTGACCTTAATCGGTGCTTAGTTTATTTCAATTGATTATAGGTTTCTTGGAACTCTATGTTTATAAATACGTCTATTTGTATGTGTATGTGTTGCTGTAGGATTTTTACTTTTTAGGGTCTGTGTGTTTTGTTTGAAATTGATTCGTATGTATGATGTTTATGTGATATTGGTGTATCGTTTGTGTTTGTTTGTTGTAGGTTTTGGTAAAATTTTAATCATTTTATTTTTTGAAGTGACTTTTAGTTTTTGGAAATGGTTTGGAGAACTATTGGTCTGCTTTTCGAAGTGTCTGGACCAGGGAGAGATGATCGTTTGATGTAGTTGATGTTTCTTTGGGTTCTTAGCAAATAGATAAAAAGTAGGATCGAGATTCTGGATTTTATGTTTTCTGTTTTATTGGTTGGTAGGAAGTGGAAAACACTGCGTAGTTTGTGCTCATTTGAGCGGAAATTTTTGTTTACCAAGGTTCATGGAACTCTGAAAAGATTTTACGGTTTTCTTGGTAGATGGATTCTTCGAGATATCTTTGTGATACATATTGTTTTTGTTTCGGATTTGGAAACTATTAAATTTTAATTCATTGATTGGTATAGTTTTATTTGTAAGGGTTGCAATTTCGTTGTTGGCCCATGGATGAAAATATTGATTTTCTTTGTAATATGTAGCATTAGTATATGGCTTGAACAATAGAATTCTTATTTACTTGGATTTATGTCATGTAAGGGTTTTAAATTAAAGCAATCAATTGGATGCATACTGTCACAGGAAGATTTATCTTATACTTTTTAGCTTCATATATTTCGATTGAATAATACGAAACAGTTCATGGAAAAGTTTAACTGGATATCATATTTCATCTGTGGCATCATTTTGCTATGTGCATATGTTAACGAGTGGTGTGGTGGAAGTTTATCTTTTGTTAGCCACTTATCTATGATTTCGTATTCAATATTTATTTTGTTTTTCCTTATGAAATTTGTCCCCTGGAAGTGGAAGCAGTTGGTATAATTCAGGCAGATCATTGGACAATGTTCAGAAATTTTGTTTATAAAATTTGTTCATTTGTAGAACTAGTGAGATTCGTGCTGCTTATTCTTGTGCATTATGTTTTCGGGGAATTGCGTTATTTATACCTAGTTTTGCTCAAAAGCGTTTAATGTTTGCTTCTTTGACACTTTTTCCTTAATTTTTGTGTTTCCTTGGGAATGTGGAATCTGATAAAGTTTGAACTGGAAGACCGAAGATGGCAGATAATGAAGATAGAGAGGAAATTACTTCCCGTGGAAACGAGTGGGAAGTTGTATCACTCACAGCATCAACATATGCTGCTGCTCCTGGTCCAAAACAGAATGACGATGAAAAGGATACTGCTGTTGGAGAGAATGAATCAGAAACTTCTCATGCTATGGTTATGTCTGGCCATTTTATCTTTCCACCACGTCAGCGTGAAGGTTTGCCATTGGAACCTGAAAATACTGAGGTTCATAGGGAACGAGGAGTTGAAGATCCTGTTTCTGAAATGATCGCAGAGGAAGGGGGTATTTCAAATACAAAGGAAGAAGAAAATTGGAATTTTAAAGGATTGGCCGAGTCAGATGATTTTTCTGGAATTCAGTTTTTTGATGAAAAGGGTACTAAGTTATCCATTAGTGGTACTGAATTTGAAGAAGGCACAACTTTAGAGGGATTAAATTTGGTGGAAAAAGAGCAGAGCATTTACAGTGCTGCCACGTTTAGTTCCTTCCACAGTGAAGCAGCCATTGGTGAATCGACCATGGTTGAGGAGAACGTTGGAATTGCTGAACCAATGGACTCTTCAGACTCTGACGTAGATTCAGACATCTCACATTTTCCGAAGAATAGTGACGAAGATAAATATGATGGATCTGACCTACCTTGCAAAGCTTGGTGGAAGAGGCAAGCTTCTTCTTTATATGCTCATGCTAAAGAGGCAAACACATTTTGGTCAATTTTCGTTGCGGCAGCTGTGATGGGCCTTGTAGTTCTTGGGCAGCAATGGCAGCAGGAAAGATGGCAGATTTTGCAACTGAAGTGGCAGTTCCGCATCAATGAAGAGGTATGGTGTTGCTAATGGTGTAGAAAAAAATGAATTATTTCAGTGCTAGTATATTTTAATGGCTCTTTATGCATACTACTTTAGTCATCTACGATGTACAGATTTTATGTGCGTCCTTTAGCACCAACAAAGTGCGGGCACTGACAAAGTTAAGGGGCTGTAATAAGGCAAACTCTGACAAGGTTTGCCATATTGCCTGGACTGTAAGTTCATGGGTTGTCCGGAACTGTGGCAATAACCATGGAAAATAACAAGACTGGTTTGGGGGATTTGGGTTATAAGGATTGAATCGAACCAGAGTGATTAAGCCATGTTAAATAGAGTTAGTAAAAGAGTAATTTGCAGATCTGGACTCAAAGTATAAAATTCTAACTGCTATCAGAAGAAGAAGAGCATTCTTGATCCAAAATCCCTTAATTGCCTTTTCTGTGGTCCTATGCTCCACATGAGATGCTCTTTCAAGTAGTCATTATTGTAGGTATATGAACTTAGAGAATTGTATTTAAGTTTTTATTACTTTCTTTGTGTGCCTTTCGTGAGCTAGTTTCATAAGGTTTTTGTTCTTCAACTTGGGGAGATACTTATTTATTTTAATTTAGTGATCTACAGATTCTTTGTGAATCCTTATTTTTATAATGCTCCCATACTAAACAACTAGCAATTATTGGACGTTTGATTGGACATTTGGGTATTTTACGGTTAGCAAGAATTTTTTGGATTACGCAAGGTGTACTTTCATCTTTTGATCTAGCCTATTTGTGTTCCCTAGCATATATAAACATTAGGCTTGGATATGGGTGTCATTATGGAACTGAAGGTAGTTCAGGCTTTTTGTAGACAATCATTCATACCTTTCTTATCTCGTGTAGGAGGGTTAAATGTGATGTCACAATGTTGTGAGAGCTTAGAGGGACATAGAAAAGGCCTGATGGTTTTTATGCTTGCTCTTGTAGCATAATTTCTTCCACGCAATGATTGGGACAAATAATGCTCTTCTACTTGATTGGAATTTTTTTCCATATAGGTCGATTGGAAACTGAAGTTGGAAATAACATAGTAGACGTGTTTTGGTTTGAAGACGTTCATCCTTGATGTAAGCAGCCTGGTCTGATGATTTGTTTGTGATGTACAAACCCCTATTGTTGTTTGGAATAATTTGTGTCAGGTCTTGATTGGTCTTTATTATTTGAATGCCAATATGCGTAGTTAGGGATATGCTATTTACCTTGAAGAGATCTAAAGATGAATTCAAACACAGTTTTAGTAGCTCACTAAAAAAGCTCATTGAACATGACACGTCTCCATCTCTCTATCTATACATATACCTATCTTCTTTTTTTGGTAAATGATATATCTGTCTTCATTAAAGCACAAAGATGTTAAGGATACCTGTGTGGCCATATTCCTGCTTTGGGTGGAACTGTTTGGAAATTCACTGGACTTCTGGACTCTGGAGTAATAAATTTGGGTGATAAAGGGACATTGTGAAAGTAGCACCAACTAAACCAAATCAAGCTTTATGTCCCAGTCATTTGGGGTCGGCACATTGGGAGAGTAGTGCTTTCAATTTTATCTTACAATGTGAATAAATGTATTCATGCAATTTCACTGAATGCCCATAATTCCCATTTTGTGTAGAACTATAGGATATTCATTGGACTTGCAGAATGATTCATTGGGTGAGAAATGGCAACCATCAATGAGATTGTGAAAGTAGTGTTTTGAGTCTAATCCATACATACCGGAATTGTAGATACCCCTAGCGTCCTACAAATTGGGGTCACACCAACCAAAGAGAGTGGGTTTGCGATCCAAACCCAATTTATAATCCAAACAGTAAATTGACTCGTGATCTAAGTAATTCCACATCATAACTTCAACCCCAGATCGTAACCTTAACTTGTTATTTTTTCATTTTGATGTTCGGTAAACTTAATTTTTGATTAGTTAGGATTTGATTTTTTTTTTCATAATACAAATATGCTAAATTTAACTTTATTATTTACAACCACTTACAGGTACATTATTTTGAAATATGATTTGTTTTGGAACTTTTATCAGAAATATAAACTAAATATTAGTTAGCTATGTGTATGTGGACGTATAATTCAATATAAATGTTACAAAACGAATCACAACCAAAATAGCGTACCAAGTGAATCTATCCCTATTGTACAATATAGTGGAAGAAGTATCGTATAACTTATCCGTATCTATACCATGTACCATAGCAAACCACGATCTAAGTAACTGGTAACAGTGTTCTAATTTAATAACGTACTAAGAAAATGGATGTTATTTTATTCTTGGTGGCCACTAGAGTTTCGTATTATATTTGCTAAAATTCATTGTCTAAGCAAAGACCAAAAGGTGTGTTGATGTCAAAATAAAATTCATAGACATGCCTTCTGAACATGACCTATCTGAGGTGGGAGACTCTTTGAGTTAGGATCATGCATTCCTGAAAATGTACGTATGCTATAAAGTTGTTCTTAAAATGGATCAGTAACAAACCAGAGCTTGCTGTGGTGTGTTCAAGGACTACTTTCAGTTCTAGTTCTGTTTTTGCATTCCATGTTGTATAAAAACCATGGCAGCTGGAAACCTTTCCAGGTAAGGTAAGCATCTATAATAGTTTCTATGATAGCCGTGGCTCAACCTAAGCCAGCTTATATTTTGTTATAGGCATGGTTATTATTTGTTCAACTGTATGTCTAATTTGTATATTTAGACACTTGCATTTGATGCTATTTCTTTATCATATATACAGAGGATGGGTAAGATGCTGGGTCCCATATCGCGATTTAAAGATGTTATTGTGGGTGGCCACCGACGGGGTGCCTCTGTTAGTGGCAGAACCTCAACAGATCGTTAAGATGATGACGAAAAGAGAGAGAGAGATGTTAGGAATTGTGAAATTCTAGTGTGCTTTTGGGTGGTGTAAATGATCTATTTCTCTTATGACTTAGATATAAAGCTACATGTTAATACTTGCATGTTATTATGCCACTATTCTTTTGGTTGTGGGTTCCTTGGTGAAGATTTAAGAAGTCACTCTCTTAGTAAATCTCCTATTAGCATTCTCAAAATCATTGTTATATCTTTTTTGCTTAGATTGAAGCCATCTTCTCAAGCCTTCGGCTTCTTTTACCAGGTTAAATATGTTTCGGGTTTCGTGCGGACTACTAATTTGTTAATTCCGTACATAGATTTATATAGATATGGTTGCATCTTCATTATTATGTCTTTGACAGAAGGAAATGTTAGTTTTAGGCCAAGTTGATTTTTTCATTCAAACACTTTCTGAAATCAGGTAATGAATGATATGCATTCTGTTGAACTTGAACTTGAACTTGGAACTTTCTGCTGCTCCGGCTGTGGTTGCTTTCTTCCGAGTGCCCCTCTCTTCTGTTAGTGTAACGCTCCCATTTTTTGGATGCGTTATTTGATAAATCGATCATAATATATTATAAACATATTTCCAAATATAGAGATAGAGTTTTAATTTCATCAAAATTAAATAATAATAGTCTCCAAAATTTATAAATAGATGTCTTCAAATTGTGTATTACAATAATAAAATTAAGGGAAAATTTTATCCACATTTTTTCTAGTTAGGTCTAAATTTAGGAACACTTTTTATTGATTTTGAAATTTCATTGCACTTTCTTCTGGTTTATACTTTCAAATTAAAAATATCTCCAATAATTTTTAATTATGTCAGTATAAATAGTAACACTATGCCTTTAAATTTTTTGAAAATGTCAAAATTATCATTTTTTTTTATGTAAGTATACTAAAATATCTTCAACTCTTTTCCTATTATACATACCACATCTTTTGTCGTTTGTGAAGATCCAAAATGATATGAGGTTGCTGAAAGACATAGGGGATTGAAGCCAGTTATTATTTTTCAGCTCGTTCTCTACAGTGATCGATCATTACCTAAGTTAGTAAAAAAATATATATATATTTTTTTTGCAAATTTGTAAATTTTTTTCATGCAAATAGTTCTAATTTTTTTCATGCCAATTTTTTAAAATTTTTTTAATCCAAAACACTTGTAAAACTTTTAAGTCACTAAGTCTACTTTCTTATAAATTGTAGGGTAAGATGTGCATTTTTTGATTTCTTATTTTCTTATATTACCTAAGTTTCCCCTGTTGTCTGTTGCATGTAATTTTTTAAAAAATATACAACAGAGGGAACTTAGGTAATATAAGAAAATAAGAAACCGAAAAGTGCATCTCTTATCCAATAATTTATAATAAAATGGACTTAGTGACTTTAAATTAAATTTGAGTAAAAAAGTCTAAAATACTTTCTTCAATCCTTGACTCAAATTTATATCAAATTAAGGAAAATTCATTTTTTTACTCAAATCAAGAGAAATTCAAATTTTTAATGGTGAGATTTTACTATCTTTTAAAGATTCAATGATCATCTTTACTCTCTTTTAAATTTGGGTTTATTCTTATTTTAAATTTGGATATCTCATTCTTTAAATTTGAGTTTGCTCATTGGATCCATTTGTATCAAATCAAACTTTTTATTCAAATGTTAATTTAAATTTGAGTCATAATTGAAGATGTTCTTGCTCTCGTTTGAGTGACTTATATGTATTTTTGTTTGTGAGCAACTATTGAATATAATTTACTGATATAATTTGTTAATTCACCGTGACATTTGAATTGATTGTAAACTCTATTAAACATTAAAATTTGATGTTGATTCAATAATTCCTATAAAATTATATTATTATATCAATAAATTATATTAATTTTTTAAATCTAAATAGCATTACTATTTTGTTTTTGCGCATTAATTACATGCAAGTAGGAAACTGTGGACAGCTGAGTGTAATTTGAGCAGCAAAAGTCAATTCATTGCCTGATTTCCTCCAAATGGTCCACGTTTCGCACAGCATAAAGAAGAAAAACAAGATCAATGATGGTTTAAAACTAGTCATCAATGGCCAAATCTGAGCTTTAGAACTAATAAATCTGAACTTAAAAAGATAAAGAAAGCGGCTCTCAGAACAGAAAATCCGAACGACTTACACACCTATATGTCAAAATATTTCATGGGTTGATTTGAAAAATCAAAGAACAATGGGAGTACGTAGTAGATGCAAATCAAGCCTCTCTTTGAATTAGCAGGGATTGCTTTCAGGTGAATCGAAGAGCTGAGGGTCGAGCTTGACCCTACAAACAGGACAAACCGGATTCTTAGAGAGCCATGTATCGGCGCATTGTAGATGATAGCCGTGGTTGCAACTGGGAATAAGTCTTGTTGGCTGGTCGCTCTCGATCTCGTCCAAACACACCGCACACTCCGTAAACATAACCAAATCTTTTCCGGTCATTTTGGGCAGTTTCTCAAGTTCAGACGTCGATAGGCCTTTTTCTTTTGCAGGATTCTCCGGCAACCGAAAATCCGAGATGTTGTAGTTTCTTGCAGCGTACCATAATATGCATATGTAGACGAGGAACACCAAGCCCATTCCGGCGCATGGTAGAAAAAGGGCAAGAAGCACAGACACAAGCATTTTGTTGGTGGTAATCTCGCATTGATCAACAGACAAACAGCCTACGGGGTCGGATGGGAACTGGAAGGAGTAATAGAGGATGGGGTGTAATGCACACCATGGCGCATGGTTAGGTTTCTGCGAAAGTTGGGGGAATATATATGGGGGGCGTTTGGTTGGATGGGATGTACTAGGGTCTGAGGGTACGTGAGCTAAAAAGGAGTTGGTGGGTGAGGTGGTGGTGGCTCTTGTAGGAGGAGACGTGTAATTATTTGGGGGTGGTAAACGGCTATATCGGGAAGGCAACAAAACAGTGTGTTTTTGGTTTTTGCAGCTTTGGGAAGATGACGCATTTTGTGAGAATGCCAAGAAAGGGTAGACTAGAGAAACGGCATTAATGCGTTACCACAATTCTCTCTCTCAGGTCCTTCATTCCTTACGTAGCTGCAGCGTCAATGGCTAGTTGTTGTTCACCGCATAAATAGGGCAAGAGGTATTATTATTATTGTTTTAATAATTAAGAATATTCGGATATTTTTCTTGATTTGATCAAAAATAAATTACTTACGTTAAAATTAAAATATTTATGATCGACTGCCAAGAGAATGTCAAAGTTTAAATTTAAAATATATGTATTTATAATTCATTTCTAATACCACGCTGCTTGGGCTTTCCAGATCCGCTAGCGATCATAAAGCACTGCTGTGTGTACTAATATGGAAGCTCTGTGGGCTGTGTCCTGTGGGTGGCTTTGATGGGATTTAAAAGGGTTTTTGGAACATTCCTGGTCGGGTGTAAGCCCATTGACGGAACTACCTTATGGGCAACCACACACAAAGCTTTTAGGTTTTTTAAAATCCTATATCCATCCTAAAGTTATAAAAAAAAATAAAAAAATTATATAGATTACGTAATTCAATTAATGTAATAAAAAATCCCAGTAGCCTTCGATAACAAATTGGAGATATTAATCACTTGAATTAGGTTTCTCCTTGAGACAAATGCTTGTATGAGTCTGTGACTAAAAGGAAAAATGAAAGAAAGTTATTTGGTTTACATGAATGACATATATTATAATAATTTATTGTCAATTAATATTATGACAGTATCACAAGAAAATAATATGTACGATTGTTGATCTCAAAAGTTGCATCACAGGTGTGGAAGATGACCTGACAATTGGTGGGGAGTTCCAACAAAAGAAGTTGAAAACCAAAAGAATTTCAGTAGTCGACCCTCTGATGAGTAAAGTCAGAATCAGAATGACAAGGAAATTGTATATAGCTGGAAAAAACGACTTACCTGGTTCTTGACTAATATAACTCTTTTATAGGTGGGCAAAAATGTGCCATTGGAGGGTTCTTGGCTACTTTTTGAATAAGACGGTATAGAAAGTGGAACGTCCCTTTGTGTTTTCTTATGAGGGCTTCGTAACTGGTTTGAGCTAGTTTACGGGCGGTTGGTTGGATATTGAGCTCGGTATGGGAGAATGAGCAGCTAGGTCGTTGTTGGAGTTCTCCCATTAAAAGGCAGAGCTCACGTGCCAAGCTCGAGCGCATGTGCCAGACTTGTGACTAATTTAGCCTCACCAACGATAATATTTATTCGCATGCATTGCACTATGTAATGAATAAGGGAATTGATGATGCACAAAAAAATGTTTATGCATTAAGTATTAAATACAATAATAAATTATGAGAGTCAACACAAATAAAACACAATTTAAGTAGTTCGATCAAAATGACTTACTTCACTGTAAATGAAAATGATGGATGAGTGTTTTATTACTAAAGGGGTGCAGAGAGAGTGCTTAAATGTGAGTGAGATGTGAGAAATACACCTTTGTATAGGTGAAGTTTATAATTTATAGGTGTCCCTTAATAGATTGATGCACCTTTCTCGTATCAGGTAAAGTAATTTGGTGGAGGTGACACCTTTCTTGTAACAGGCTATTAGTAATAGTTTGGTAGCCAATTTCATGGAGGTGGTGATATGTGTATCCCAAAGAGATTTCATTGTATGTTAGTTGTGGACTAAGTCTCTTGCCATAATGTGGTTGACCTGACTCTCTCAAGATGACACGATTGATCTGCCTTAACTTCTTCTATTTTTTGGTAGACTTAACCTATATGTTTGAGATGAGTCTGGTTTGTGATTCTAAGTTGTTCCTAATCTAAGTTAGGCTCATCAGTAATGAATGACATATATTTTAAGTATATTTAGTTGTGCTCACTATGTTATTTTTTGTTCTACCAATCAATATAGTCTCATACCTAAATAATTATGAATTTTTTAATATAATTTGGACACTTTATGAATACATCTACATAAATATTTTGACATGTCGAACTCAATTTTTAAGTTACAAAGATTGTAAAAATTAAGTTGGATAATTGAACGAGTGATCAATGATTAATAGTTTGATTGATTATATAAAGATGGACTATATCATCTTTTATTTAGTTTGCCTCATTTGTTATGAAGATATATAATTAACTTTTTTTTTGTATACGTTATATTTATCGACGTTTGATCATTTTGTATTTTATGAATTTGTAAGTATCAAATAAAATAGATAAAATTTAAATATTTTATTTTATTGATCGACAAAAAAATTAAAAATTTTAAAGTAAAATGTCCACCTTAGTCGAAATTTCTAGCTACGCTCCTTTGGTAGTTGGGGTGGTTTCAGGGACATGCTCAAGTATAATTCCAAAAACACCATGTAATCGAATTGATCAATTCCAAAATTATTTGATAATACTTTCTTAGCTCAAAAACTTATTTTATTTCGTTATTCACTTGCTTGTACTCTAACTAAAGCCATTTGTGTTATATTTCTACGAATTCTATCAAGTTGAGAGGAGGCCAATTCTAGCTTGCTGGACATCTTTTTATCCCAACTTGGAGGTGTGTCTTTCTTGGCATATCTCGGCCCTCTATATGGGTTAGCCCTCCACAGAAGAAAGAGTGTGCGTCTCTTATCACCTATATGGTATGTGGTATGTGTGTTTATAAGTGTTTCCTGGTGTCGCTTCTGTTAGAATTAGTGGTTAAGATTTGATCAAAAAAATCAAAATCTCTTAAAGGAAGTGTTCGGTATTAGATTGGAATCCCACACTTTAGGCCAGAGGCCTTTTCGTAATGGTAATCACGTAGGGGTGTCGGGGGACTGGGCTATCCTACATCGGATAGCTTCGGATGTGTGTGTATTTATAAGTCTTTCTTGACCCTGACTCTGTTAGAGTCGGTGGTTAGAATTTAATCAAAAAAATTTGGTATGAGTGAAAATATGATGAATGGAACATGATGGATGAAAAATATAAATTTTCTTTGTTTGATTCGAAGGGAAAGATGGAGGAAAAAACAATCCATGCCGCCCACCAGTTTTGATCCGTCCGTATTTGAGCGCAAAATGACAACAATGCTGGGCAAGTGAGGCAAATGATTTCCATATTTTTTTTATGTAAAGGTTAATTACGATTTACTCCAAAGGAACTCATGTCTCAATAGATTATTCATATTGTATTATTAAGGGTATTTTTGATATTTTATTAATAATAATATTCAATTGTTTTTTTTTCATACCAAATAAAATAATAAAAAAATTATTCCTTCCATTTTTTCATTTTTCTTACCAAACACAAGATGAAAAACTTATTTTCTTCTTTCAAGAATGAAAAACTTATACCTCATATTTTTCTATCCATCTTACCAAACAGACCATTAAAAATCACTGGAAGTCATCTAATTAAGTCCATGACAATAATGTCTAATAAAACTAACAAGTAAAAACCTTGTGGGTCTGAACATCACATTCTTTTTTCTCGTGCACGTAAGTTGATACCCTGGTAGTCGAAACATGTAAATCATTGAATTCTTGTATATTTCTTCAACTATGTTATGCTATTTTTTATTTCCCTAGTATTTTGTGTCTCCTATTCCATTCTCTGTCTTGCTTCCAGTGGTCCAAAACGGAGAAAGCAAAAGAATGGTAAATCTCAAAGAATAGAATCATCTTGCTTCTTGGCTAGAGTTATGACTTCTTACTTAAATTGATATAGATCATTGAAGACTATCTAAACCTTAAAATAAAAAATGTAAGCTGTTCTTTGAGTTATCACAGTTTTTAATTGATTTCTCTCTTTAATTAATGGGTCTCTATTGTGAAAGTAGTGTTAAGTGCTACCAAACAAAGTAAAATCTACAAAATCAAACTGATAACAACTGGTCCCATCTTAAAACTGGCTAGTATGCTAAACTACTAGTCAAAATCGAGTTCAAAAAAAATAAAAAACCAGTCAAAATTACATGTTATAATCTTCTACTAGTCAAAAGTTGATTTGTAGAATTATTAGAACAAAGTAATGTGACTAGGATTTGATGTATCAATTTTGTTCGCAAGTGGTAGAAAAAAAAGGGGCAAATAGACAATACCACTTGAGCCAACTATTAGAGCGTCAACTCCCGGGTTCAAATCACACGAACCCCCTCCCGACGCCAGTTTTAAATAGTGGCAAAAAAAAAAAAAAAAAAAACTTAGATGATACTTAGAATAATTTTCAAGTATGAGCTTAGGGGGAGATTAGATAAGTAGGCCAGATCAAGAGGTCAACGAAGACACGCAGAGCTCAAAGGATTAGAGCTAGAGCTCCCTCTCAGACGTGGTGACAGCGAAAATGATAAGGGAATAACTGGACAACGACAGAAATATTACATGTGGCAGAGAGTTATATTCAAGGCACAAAATCCTTGATCAGTCAAAATCTTTTCCTAAGATCAAGGAAAGTTCCTTGGATAAATGGCAAAAATCTCGATGCAGATCCCTTAGAACTAGAAACAGTCCTATAAATACTATGTAACGCCCCCAAGAGAAGGGAGAACCCTAATAACGTACAATTAGTCTTGTAAATCTTTCGGATGATCAATAGAGAAAAAAAGAGCAAGAGTCTCCATTAAAGAGTAGATTAACCGAACTTTCGAGCTGGTGAATCACTATATTTTCATTGTGTCAATCCCCTAATTTCCCCCTCCAATACCCATCATTGTTCTTTTAAGTCTTGCAGCCCAGATTCTAATAATCACACACTACTCATCGCACATGCTCAGTATCACAAAGTTGCATCACATTGATATACACCATCAAAACTAAATAAAAATATTAACTGTCCACAGATGTATCAAAAATAAAATAAAGCTCAATGGGTGGAAAAATAGAATCATTAGGGTTCCATCCATAGAATTTTCTAGTCCTCAAAAGTTTTCAAGTCATATTTTCTAATTTTTATTCAAAAAACAACTCTATTATTTATTTAATTATTTATCACACTATACATTAATTGTGTTACATGTTTAGATGGGAGGATGATACCAAAATTATTCAAAAAAATTATCCAACTCGTATAACATGTAAAATGAAAATTTTCAACTTGGGATTGAGGTTCTAATTCGAGTTATATAAATAATGCTATCAAACTAATATTACAAGTAAAGAACAATAACTAATCATATCTTACCATCAACAAACTTGATTGTTTTGGTTCATATTCTCTTATTTTTATAGGGCAAATGATGATAATTTTTTCTTTCCAAAAAAGCTGTCTAAAATATCATAATTACATTTATATATCAAATAGGCGAAATATTAGAATTAGTTTTCAGAATTTTACTGAATTTTTAATTGTCTAAATTTAATTTCTTAATTATCTATTTTGTGTTAATTAAAATATTATTTTTTTAATTTTAACCATTAGAACAAACAGAGTCAAATCACGTGTTATTAATGTGATCGTCTATTTCCTGTGCCTCCGTTTGCTTTAAATTATTGAAATTAACAGAAGGAGTTAATTGACACAAAATTAATAATTGAGGAATTAAATTAAAATATTTGAAAATTTAAAAATTGTTTTAAAATTAAAGCTGAAATTTAAGGATCGTTTATGATATTTATCCTTTTAAATAAATATTCATACCATTTATTGTGTAATTTGGGCCTCTCACTTCGCATCTTCTGTCATATTCAGCGATGACTTACTGGTGGATCGGACGTTTCAAACCACATGGCAAGAAACAATGGAGCATCTGTGCCAGTTGACTGTTACTCCCCGCCAAGTGCACGAATCTCCTTTACTTTGAAGTATCAAATTCTTCTCCTTACATCAAAATATCAAATCCTCCCAACTTTCATCCCAATTCCTGTTTCTTCCCAACAGCAAAATACGTACTAGAAATAAGCGGAGGAAGAAGAAACCCAGAAGCACAAAGCAATGAAGACCCGAAGGCAATCCGTTTTTGTACTTGTGTTTTTCTTTTTTGTTTTCAATCTCTACGTCGGGAAAGCTCAGGTGTCAATTCCGGCTAAGTTCGATGGGTTCTGGTACGAGAACCGGTCGCCCGAGATTGATTCTATCATTATCGAAGCGTTTTTTGACCCGGTATGTCCAGATAGCAGGGACGCTTGGCCACCTCTCAAACAAGTTCTCAACTACTACGGCTCTCGCATTTCTCTAGTTGTCCACCCCTTCGCTTTACCGTCAGTACTCCTTTCTCTCGTTTCTATACTAACGCGATCATCTGTTTGGTTGCCAGGAAAGAAAACCAAGGAAATGAAGAAAAAAAATGGAAAATTCTGATTGATTCTTTTTTATTTTGTGTGATCCTGTTAGTGATTTTCTGCGGGAATTAAGGATCTTTGAGGTTTGGCGTTTTGACCTCGTTTAGAACTATGATACTTGGGTTTTCATCTGATTAGTAGTTAAACAATTAAGTCTTATTTTTTTCCGATTTTTTTTTTTTTGACAAAAATTTTCCTAGTTTCAGCAATCACTCTGCATCTCTAATTCAACTGTTTTCGCCATGAATTTGCCCTTAATCTGATATGGGGGTGGAGGTGATAGCCCAAATTCGATTCAGCTCATAGCTTGATCATGTTGACTATATTCCAACATGAAAAACCAGTGTCAGCTGAAGAACCAGATTTATTCATCTTTTATTTGAATGAGATTATGTTTCGTCATAGGCACTGTCTGCAATTCTATTTTGGTGTTCAATTGAGGAGATGAATGGATTGCATCGACTTGTTGCCTTTCTTTGACTAATTTGGATTAAGGTTTTGTTCAGTTGCTCTGAGGGATGATTTTTTTGAACGAGTGTGATGTTCTCATTTGGTAGTTAAGTTATAACATATTGAACAATCTTGCTGAAGACTGGTTGATAATCTTCCTGTTGGAAAATTGCAGGTACCATGACAATGCCTTCGTCACTTCCCGTGCTTTGCATATTATCGACAAGTTGGTGAATACTACAGCTACATATAATGTGTTGGAGTCATTCTTCAAGCACCAGGTTAGAACTCTTATGTCAAATAAAATTGATCTTGATCTGAATTTGGGGGAAAATAAAGGCAGTTCCACTCGTCAATTTACCATGTGCCACATAAGAATGTTTCACCCTCGATTGAACGGGTGTACTCAGTTGGACAAATCTTTATAGCTAGAATCCAGTTTTGGAAGTCTGACCAAGGTTACAGGAGATGTACATGGTGGTGGTGGTGGGGTTTGGGTTTTAGAGGTTGAGTGGTGGTTGTAAAGAGGAAAGGGGGAGAGGAAGAAGGCAATCAAATTGTTTGAATTACGACACAACTACCTCCCTTTCTGAAACCTGGCAGCACTACTGATTGCTGAACCCATTTATGTAGTAGCATCAGTAGCAAAGCTCTAGTTGCACCACAAACTATTGATAGTGACTCCTGATCTAATGCCAGTTGAAAATAGTGCACTCTTTTAGGGGTGAACTATGAGAAATATACTTGCCCCATTAGCATGCATATAGTAGAGCAACCAGCCCCCTTCAACAGCTCTCATAATGTGTTCTACGCTGTTGAAAGTTAGGTCCACATGAGGTGTGGGATAAAAGGACAGTGAGGATAGCACTCCCCTTATTCTTTTCCTAAAGGAGAAGAACTTCATTTCTGAGACATTGAAAACACATTATTATTTTCATGGTTGATATGTTTAGTGAAATTTCATGTGCTGTGCTGTCTAAATTTGGTGAGTTATTTAACAGGAGGACTTCTACAACCAACCGACCTTCAATATGTCCAGGTCAACTATTGTAGATAACATTGTGAAGTTTGTGACAGAAGTTGTTGGAAACTCATACTATTCTGCAGTGAAATCTGGCTTTGATGACACTAATACAAATCAGGCGACGAGGATTTCCTTCAAGGTGAGCTTGAATTTACTGAATGTTACTCCACTGACCATTGTTATTGTTCACATACCAACTCCTGTGTGTTGTGCAGTATGGTTGCTCGAGAGGGGTGTTTGGGACGCCTATTTTCTTTGTAAACGGATTTGTATTACCCGGTGCTGGCGCGGCAATAGACTATAATACATGGAGAAGCATCATTGACCCATTGGTCAGCCAGTAGAAGGAGAAACCTACACATTTCCTATAGCGAGGATTTTATCTATTGTCTGTCTGTTCTCTCTCCCCCCTCCCCAAACATATTTGAACTTAATAAATTTAACATAAGTGCCTCTTAAAGATTGAATTATGCCCTTCTTACGTTTTTCATTTTTTTTTTTATTATTGGGTAAGTCTTACATTTTTCATCTTATTCACCACAAAAAAGAAACATTTTCCATTTTCTGAATTCCCTTCAAAGAGAATGGAGCTATTGGATTGAAATCAGGCCTATGCTAATCCATCCAAATTGGGATGGGACAATTTTAAACTTCGGAAAAAAGGGTAATTATACTCTGCTCACTCCAAGTTTATACTAAATTTGTAAGTGGTCCCTGACCTTTTACCTCTATAAATAAAAAAAACTTGCAAATAATCCCATGTCATTTGGGAGTAAATTGTAGAATAACAGAGGTAGTCAAGCAGATTTTTTTTTAATCCAAATCATAACAGAAGTATAATAAGATTCACTTCATCGCTCCAATCATGCAATATCGACTGCTTTTCATTCATAATTTCAAATTTTCAAATCATGAAAACTATATTAGGGAGAAAAAGTACTTTGTCTATAAATTGTCGTACTGCTAAATTGTAAACAATATTTGTAACGTCAGAGGAAATAGATAGGTCAATTAACATTCCACCCATGTTCATGAGCTGACCAATAGATTCTCAATAAATCACCCAAAACAAAAGAATCATGCAACCATAAAATAAAACATCAAGAAGCGAAAAATAGAACAAAGATCATTAAAAAAAGGTAATACAACACAAAAGAAATGAGATCAAATGATGTGGTGTTTTGAAGGTAACGAAACAAATTTTACGGACTGAAATTTTGAGGAATAAATTGAAATGTAAAACCCGCGTGATAAATTTTATTTCATTGAAATTTAAGAAGATCTTTAAAATCTTATCAAAGTATAATCGATTTGTGGGAGATCGAAGACGGTGCACTTCAAGATAGGAAAGTTTCAGCAATGGACATGGCAACACTGTCTGTGCCACCACCAACATCCACTAGCGAAGGTTTTGGAACCAATGACTCAAGAAATGCCATGGTTTTGCCAAAGTTGGATCTAGTTGATAAAGCACAAATGCTCTTTGCATTTAAAGGCTCATCCTTTAAGAGTAGACTAGAACAGGGTTTCAGTAAATACCCATCTTCTTGTTCATTGTCGCTTACTTAATTAAAGATATCAATCTTGCAAAATGAAATTAAAACACTAAGAAAGGCTTAATGTATTGTTCCTAATTTGCAATCGAAAGAAAAGTAACAAGAAAATAGCTCTAAAATTTATTATTTACAATTGTAGCAATCCAGAGTTGTGTATACTAAAAACAGGAAAAAAAAATGGTTCTAATTTTTATTATTTTTTTGGATAAAAATCATAGTTGGTCCATGAACTTTACCTTTAGTTTCAATTTGATCTATGAAATTTTAATTGTCCCAATTTAATCCCTCAACTATTAATATTGTCTCAATAAAGTTTTTCTGTCTATTTCTACAATTAGTTCAATGCTGAAATAGATCAGATTGAGCTAGTCTTCAGTTGATTTAATGATAAAAATTGTTGAAATGACTTAATTAAGATAAAATTAATAGTTGAAGAACTAAATTGAGATAATTCAAAAATTAAGGGACCAAATTAAAACAGAAGACAAAATTGAGGGACCAATTACCATTTTACACTATTTTCTTTGGGTACAAGTTTGAATTGTCGTAGGTTTGGAAAGCCCGGCCCGATGAAAGAGAGTTCGTAACTTTCGGACCAAGTAACCAGGCCCGATGAAAGAGAGTTCAAAACATTTGGCCCAAATAAAATTGAGTCACACTAACCGGTCCGGTCCATTACTGGAAAGTGATATAAATATTTGGGACTTCAGAGTGAGGCGGTTAGGGCGTGAACGAAGAAACGAAGCCGAAGAAGAGGGCTCTTCCTTCGTGGAGCATACTATCTTATCCTTTATTCGAAGAAGGTACGAAAAATTACCTATTCAGATCCATTGAGAACTTATTTTTGCTATCTGTAGTCTATCGAACGATTAATGCTCTATCTCTCTCTCTACAACAACAAAGGAAACCACCAAGGAAAACCTAGTTTTTTCTGAATCTCGGTGGTTAAATTGAAACCCGAGGTTCTTGAGACTTATTTTGCGATTTCATAAGATGTTTTTGGTGTTGATGCTTTTGTTTTTTGCTTTTTTGTTGTGGTATAGTTTTGATTTCGTTTTTTCGTTTGATATGTTCTCTCGTTTGCTTTTGTGAATTTATGGATGTTCGTTTGCAGAAAATGGATCGGTACCAGAGGGTTGAGAAGCCTAGGGTGGAGACTCCGATTGACGAGAATGAGATTCGGATTACGAGTCAGGGGAGGATGCGAAGCTATATCACTTATGCCATGGGTCTGCTTCAGGTATTTGTTCAATTAACCTTATTTAGTCGTTGTTTTATCTGGAACTCCTTCTTCTTCTTCTTCTTTTTCTTCTGTGGTAAAATCTTCATTGATGACTTGCTGTCGTTTATCTGGATATGAACTCAATATTATGAAATCTTGTGCAAGATAGATTGGATTTCCTTTCCGGTGATGGGCTGAATGATTGCTTATATATGAGGCAGTCGGTGTGCAATGTGGGCCTGTAATTGCTTTCCAGTTACTGACTTTATTCTTTCAGTGGCTGGCTAATATGATGAGCCATCAGAATCAATGACAGATGAACCATAAATCAGATTTTATTTTACTAATTTGCGAGTGTGCATACATGGATATCTTTACAATTGAATTGTGAGAAATTGATCCAATCGAGCAATACTCTTAGTTTTTCAATCGGCAATTGCTATATATATGCTATTAATTTGTGTGAGTATATACATAACTATTGATGCAATTAAATTTTGAGAAATCGTTCTACCCATACCAGACAGTTTTTCTTACTGTTAGAGGCTATAGTCTTGGTAGTTTTATTGACACCTATTTATCTACGTATGTATTACGTGTAGGATTTTGAGTGATATGTAAAACAAAGAAAAAATAGAATCGAGGAAGAAAACCCGCTTCGAGGGGGGCGAAAACCTCCAATGGCTCAATTTGAGAAGAACCTATGTCCAAAACTTTCACAATAAAGTTCAATACAATATTCAACATCCCTATTTCATTGATAGGAAGACCTTTAAATACAGTAAAATAAAACTACCTTAATAACTAACTTAACTCATTACTCCTATTATCTTAGTAACCACTTAAGAAACTACCCACAAAATATTCTATGACTAACTCACTTACTAAAATAACTCTCTAATAACTACCTCAAATACTACATAAATATATATTAAAAATGTGCACATAACAGTATGGTATAAAATATATTTGATTATTGGCCGAAGTATGATGCTAGTGGCTGGTCCGGTAGATAAGAACTCAGATTTCATCCCTCAATGCTTATATTCGAGTCTCTATAGTTACGAAAATTTGGTGAGGCTAAACGTACTCTTCAACTCTCATAATATGTGGTGAGACCTTAGTTTCGGCTCCGATGTAAGTGTGGTGGAGTTAGAGATAGTTGTGAGATGCTAAGCCTTGGCGGATATGTGGGGTGACCTATTTGTATATTTGTTTTTTGTACAAAAAAGAAGTATGATGCGCAGAAGAATAAGAATTGTAAATGTAATAATCTGATACCTTCATTTTTTCTAATTTGCCTTTCGTTAATACTTTGTAGGAAAAAGGTTCTCCAGAAATTGTGTTCAAGGCAATGGGTAGAGCTATCAACAAAACTGTAACAATTGTGGAGTTAATTAAGGTTTATGCGTCCCAGTGCTTATGTACTCGTTTCATTTGTAACATACTATTGGGCTTGTTTACTGATGGAATTGATGATTGTGCATCATACTTTATTGTAGAGGAGAATTATTGGTCTTCATCAAATTACCTCAATCAGATCCACCGACATAACTGATACATGGGAGCCCCTGGAGGAAGGCCTTCTCCCGTAAGAGCTCTTAGCACCTAATTTTGGTCAAGAAAATATATGCATCTTCAAAGCTTAATGATAGTTATTGGCCTCTGCATTGGAGATCGCCTATTGTGACATTCTTTTTCATTGATATGGCTTTTCATTAGTATTGGTGTCGTTATTGTAGCTTGGAAACCACTAGGCATGTTTCGATGATCACCATAATTCTATCAATGAAGGAGCTGGATACATCATCTGTTGGGTGAGTTGGGTTTAGTCACATTTCATTTTCCTATGTAAAATTTTTATGACTAAGCTTTCTAGCGGTAGTAGTGTATCTGTTAATAGGCTCTTAAATAGTGTGATTGCTTGCTAAAAACTAGAAAATGATCTAAATGATATGATTTCTTCCCAATATGTGTCCTACCACTGTGAGCAATGGCTTCATCATTTTAATTCATTACTAAATAGCTTGGCATTTTGTTAATGTTGACAAATGGAAGATAAAAAATGTTCGATATCTTGACATTTGTCTATGTGTGGGTTCCTTGCTTTTTAATCTTGTCTCAAAATATTGAATTTTAGGATCCCTAGAAATTGTGAAAAGAGGTAAGTAATTTGTATGCGTAATAGATTTGGAATTCTAACGATAAGAAATGTTTGGCATAACCTTGAATCTGATTGAAAGATATAACCACTTAACAAAGCCTTGCCTCAACGTTTTTGGGGTCGACTACATGAATCCTGTTTTACCATTATGTTCTGGGCTCTACTAAGGGCTATATTTTTTGTTGAACTATAAGTTATCATATCTTACTTTATTATTTCATTTGAAGTTAATTTTAGTATTCCTCAACCCCTATATTTATCGTCAATAGGTATCATGTCACTGTTTGTCATCGGTAGCGTAGTAGTCTATATATAAATATGTGATGTAGAGGGAAGAGAAAGAAAGGGGATATTAAATCCTCAAAAGGATTATGTCAAGAAGCACAAATTTTTGTAGAGAATTCTCAAACTAATATTTAACTCTGATTAAAATAATATAGAGTACATCCTTATTTATAAATCAATTGTCCTATCATAAATGAATTACTCTACTATTAAAATTCTATCACCCTACTAATTTCAATCTGATAAATACTATCTAACTAAAATTTCAAATAATAAATAATAAAAATAACAAATAAAAATCCTAATAAATCTACAAAGTACATTTTCCTTTAGACCAAAAACTCTTAGCCTTTCACCTAGGCTTTTAGATTCAATCACGTTGGTCCAACCATCCTATGGCTATGCCTTCAATTCTTCTTCTTTGAAAGAAACTTGACTCTGGCGAGGAAGGAGGAGGGCAAAGAATATCATCTGATAAAATAGTTCGAGAAATCCATGATGAAGTCTTTTCTTGTTGACGCATAAGATTCTCAATGTTAACTCTATTTCTAGTAGATAGAGGACGAATACCACCTAATATAGGACTGTTAATCAAATCATCAAAATCAACCTCATTAACATCAAGAGGCTTCACAACTTAAATCTTGGAATTTGACTTATTAGATTCTTTAGCTTCCTTGGGAATTTCCTTTTCAATTGTTGCAACAACCTTTGTGGGGCATTGGAAAGACAAATGGCTAAACCCTTGACAATGAAAGCATCTTGTCTTGGCATTAGGGTTAGCACCCCCTTGAAAATTAGAAGTAACACTAGGATGAGTTTGTTTATTAGGGACAAAAACACTCTCTTGTGGTTTACCAAATGACTTACCTAGTTTTGTATTCACAAAATTCCTATCACTTTGAGTTGTAGACACTTGAGAAGACATCAGAGAAGCCTTTTTTTTCAGATTGTCTTCCATTTGATAGGTAAACTGAATTGCATCTGCCATAGTGTAAAGACAACTTGTAGCTAACCTTGAAGAAATCTTTGAATCGAGCCCTTGCGTATACATGGTGATCATTACATCCTTAATCTATGGGAACTCAGATCAGGTGGCTAAGCAGTAGAATTTTCTTGTGTAATCTCGACAGACATGTTTTCATGATTCAACTATTTGAAATGTAGATGAGCTCGTTACTTATAATTAGTAGGCACAAAATAACGAGTCATAGTAGTTTTCATATCATTCTATGATCTGTCAAGGTGAGTTTGTTGGTACTTTACCTACCAAAGCCTTGCTACACCCTTTAACTTAGATTCTATAAAAATACCTTCCTCTCATCAGTCAAACGATACCATCTGAAAAAACTTTCAAGGTTATGCAATCAATCAAGGTATGTCTCGGAATTATTATCCCCACGAAAATCTCCAACTTCTAACTTAACTCTTGTATCAATATCAAATAATCTAGGTTCTTCTTAAACTTGAGCTTGTGGAGGAGCCTGTACAAGTACCTGTGGAGGATTGATGATTGAAGATGATGAACTATTATGGACATTTTTCTCAACTCTTTTGGCGTTTAATTCGGTGTTGGAAACCATCTTAATGGAATAATTGACTTGAAAAATTAAAGAAAAATTTGGGGCTAAATTGTAATTTCAGAAATTTTAGGGATCAAACTATAATTTTAGAAACTTTAGGGGTCAAAATGTAATTTATAAAACTTTTGTGGGGAGAAAGTGTTATTTTAAAAACCTTTTTTTTTTTGGGTAAAAATTGTAATTTTAGAAACTTTGGGAGGAATAAAGTGTACATTCGAGAATATATAGAATTTCAGATTTCGTCAGGTCGTTGATAGTTCTAAAATAGGCTAGGTTAAATCTAAGGAGCAAGTTACTTAAAGATATGAGTTGGTAAAGGGTTTTATGGGCTAGGGGTTTTTTTTTAAGCTTGCTTGATTAACAAGAGTAGTCGCTTTCTTCGGCGATAACTAATAGCAACAACAAAAATTAGAAGAGTTGAGATTATGGTTCGTAATTTTGCTCTGATACCAATTGATGGAGAGAGAGACGGTGAAAGAAAGGAGATATTGAATTCTCGCAAGGATTAAGTCAAGAAATACAAATCTCTGCATAAAATTATCAAACTAATATTCAACTCAAATAATGTAGAGTACATCCTTATTTATAGACCAAGTGTCCTATAATAAATGAATTATTCTACTACTAAAACTCTATTAACTTATCCTTATTAATTTTAATATGATAAATACTATTTAACTAAAAATTCAAATAATAAATAATAAAAATAACAAATAAAAATGCTAACAAATATATCAACTATATTCCCAGTGGACCAAAAACTCTTAGCCTTTCACCTAAGCTTCCAGATTCGGTCACAAGTTTCTTCCTTGTTTTATCTCTTTTATGTGTTACATTTACTTTTTCACGGATATATTTGTTTCTAATTCTATCTTTACTAGTTTTACCTCTTATTCATCTTAATATTTTCATTTTCACACACTCAACTTTTGAACGTGTTGTTTCTTAGTTGTCCAACGCTCTGTATTATAAAACATACCGGGTTTTATGTCTGCTCTATAGAACTTTCTTTTTTTACTTAAGGGGTATGCATCTATTATATAATACACAAGTTGTATTCCTTTACTCGTTCATCCTTCATTAATTTTATGAGTAATATCGTCCCCAATCTCACACTGACTAATAGACCTTAAATTTTTAAAGCATTCATTCTTTGGTATCTCTTAATTTTCAATTTTTATCTATTTCTCAATTTCGATTAATTTTTTGTTTTAAACTAAAGTTACATTTCATTTATTTAATTTAGTATTACTTATCCTAAACAACTATGAACTCGTTTGGTTGTCGTATTAATAAAAAAAAAGGATTGGATTAATAATTCTGTATAGGTGCATAAAATATAAAATTGAATAGAGGATAAAAATACTTTCTATTCTATCCCGTGTTTGTTATAACATCAGATTAATATCTAGATAATAGTTATCTTGTCTACTCTTACGTTTGTTTATTCTATGAATCTCGTGGTATTAGGATCACATTGACCAAAATATCCCAAATTTAAACTAGTCTAATTTTTTTACTATTTTTTAACTTGAATTTGTACAAACAAAAGTCTATAGTAGATTCAAACAATCAATAATAAAAAAAATTACCTTAGTTGATGATGAGAGGAGACGTGAATTGATGAAGAAGATTGTTGCGGGAAGGGACATGAGTTGTGTGGGTTACGGTAGTTTTGGGGATAAAATAGTAAAATAACGACATAATACTTTTAGATTGGATTACAATACCACCTCCTAGGTGGTATTAAAATTAGCTTAATAGTATCAATTGGCGGTACTAAAAATATACAGTTGATATATGTATTTGATTTAGTCCTATACATAATACCAAGTGACTTTTGGCATCCAAATATTGTATAAACTAGGATTAAAGTATTTTATCACTCTTTAGTATCCCACGAGCCCTTTGATTCTAGAGCTTCTTGTCCTATTTCTAGTTTATTTTAATTCTTTTTACTTTCATCAACTAATATAAATATTGTCACAAATATCTTGAATGTACCTTGTCGATTCATACATAATCAACATAAAAGATATGGATTGAAAGCAACACTCTAATGTAAGCCTATAGTAATTGACAATTCATTAGTCTCTATTGTCGTTATTCTCACTAAAGTCATGACATTTTCATACATTTTCTTAATCACGTCTGTTTTAATTCTTGTGATCTTCTCTATCCAAAATATATTTTTATCCACAAATAGAGGGAGGCAAGATCATTTGTACACTGGAGTGAGTCAAATGATGATATGAGCCTATTAGGTATTTGAGTTGACTGAAGTAGTTGGTATGTGGGAATTGAGTTTGGTGCCACTCGGGTGGCCAGTATTTCATTTTTTTTGTTATTGCAAAAAAGCACAAGTCAAACTAAATGCACTTGAATCACAGAGATCTGTGATCACTCATGCATTTCTATGCCATGTAGCTATCAGCCTCCACTTCCAGCTGACCAGGTGAAGGTGGCGACAGAATTTGATTATGAACGAGGTAGTGTGATATCTCATCGTTTATGCAAGTATATTTAAGTTATTATTCACAAAGCCATTCATTGTCATATGCTTTGAACGTGCAGAGGGATCACCTACTAATTTGGGTAGGGGTCGTGGTGGTAGAGGAAGGGGGAGGCCGAGAGCCATATCTGGTATGAGATCTGATTTAATTTACTTTTTAGAGTTCCTTTGGTTCTTGAAATATGTTGGTAGGATATTTCTGTTTCACTAGGTGGTACACACATGACAACTATGATCACATCGTATGGGACGAGCAGAGAGAGAGAGAGGAATAAGGGGAATAAATAAGGATGGAGTAATGCACACTGTGTGTGTGTTATGTTTGCTTCTTTGGTATTTATGTTGCTTTAAACTTAAACCAGCATGAAGACTAAGTTAAAATTTGAATACATTTCGTTGGCTATTACGTAATAGTGGAAATGTGGCCTAAATTTGGTTGACCAAGGTTGCAAGTGGTTCAGTTTCTGAAGTATACGAGCTTTTGGTTCTGAATGTGGTAGCATAGTTTTAATTTTTGCAAATTTAGTGATTACATTTTATTATCACAGGCAATGGCTATGCACATGCTGAATATGAGGATGGAGGTTACAATCGGGGCTATGCCAGGGGTAGAGGTCGAGGACGAGGTCGTAATTTCCGTGGCCGTGGAAGGGGAGGGTACAATGGTCCACCAGTGGATACTCAGCAAGATGCTGTAGGCTACAATCAAGAAGTGCCTTTTCGGGGCCGAGGTACAGCTTCATGTTTCCGAGTAATATTTTCTACTAAATTATGTTTGGCAATAATTTTTGGGGGCTTGTCTTTTCTTCTAATGTCACAGTAGGGGTACAATACTGCTAACTGCAACTTTGAGAATCAACTAATCTGACCCGTGTTGCTTGCTTTTTGTTTGGTGGACATTTCTGTCCTGGATTAACCAACTGGAAAGCCGATTGATATCATTTCCGGTTAGTAGATTAAGTGTGAGGTGCAAGATATAAGATGCAAGAGCTGATTAGATGACATAGGTAACTGGATCCAGCTCTTGTAACAATAATATTCATGATTGAAACCCTGATCAGTTAATACTATCACTCATGATACCTGAGGCTTTAAAGGCTGGGGTCCTAACCCTGTTTGATTGACAAGTTTTTTTTGTTTACTATTGACTTTGGATTTCATTGCTTGGAAGAAAGCAGTTGGGCATTTTGTGTAGCTTTTACTTGCCATAATAAGAACAATTTGATTTAAGAGGAAGATTCTTTCTTTAAATGAAATGAGCCAATGCAGCATCTTTGTCTTAAAAAAAAATTGTGGGAACCCGTGCTAAAGGATCTCTTAAAAAGATGGCTATTATAATTTTTAATATATATTCTTAAAATGCATGGCCCTAAAATTTTGATTCAGCAAGTGCCTTTCAGTAATAATATTCTTCAACTATTATGCAGGGCAACTGCTATAATGGCACAGCAAATTGGTGCTCTTCATTATTACATATGATGATGATAATTTTCCTTTGTTGTAGGTCGTGGCCGTGGAAGGGGAACTCGTGGGAGGGGTCGTGGCTTCAGATCCAATGGGCCAATCCTTGCTGCTGCTGGAGGGGCTTAGCTTAGCTGCTGTGTCTTGAAGCGTTGCAGAGCTTATGTTCTATAACTTCTTGTTGGATGCCTGCTCCATTTCTATGCTTTTATTTTTTCTGTCCTTACTAATATTAACTGTAGGACATAGGTCTGTAGCCATTGTAGACTAACCAATAGAAGTTTGGACTGCAGCCCTTATGTGGTGTCCTTTTTGTATTCTTTCCTTTTTATCCGTCTACCTTATTTTTTCCTTTCCTTTTGTAGAAATAGGTCTGATGTATTATCACTGTAATTTGTTTAGTGAGCAGCACATTCATTCAATTATTTGTGGTTGTAGAACATTTTCTTTCTTTTTTTTTGTTTGGGAATCTGGTAAGTGATTTTTTTTTATCCTGGCCCTTTCCCCTTTTTTTCAATTTTTTTAACAGTAATGCTATTAAAATTTGATTTACTGATATAATTTATTGATTTAATTTATTGTTATTTTTGAATACACTGTATCAAATATTAGAATTTAGTGTTAATTTAATAATTTTTATGAAATTATATTATTATTTTAGTAAATTAGATTAAATTTTTAACTACAAATAATATATATATATATATTTTTAAAGGTGGTTGGGTATTGAATCAGTCCGCTTCGTGCCATAGAAAGAAGCATACATGTGAGTTTCGTTGGTCGTGATTGTAGTATCTTATATATCAAGGCTGCCGTACTTGATTTGATGTTTTATCGTATGGGTGAGGATTTTTATTTGTTAATGTTTTTGTTCATTAATAGATAAAGATATCACGTATATATGTATTATTGTTAATATATAAACCCATTTACATTTTATTACTCATATATTAACCATTTAACATATTTTAATATGAGTAATGCTATTTAAATTTAAAAATTTGTCTTAATTTGTTAACTCAGTTCACTGTAACCTTTAGATTTAGATTGATTCTTAATCTTATTAAATATTAAAATTTAGTATTAATCTAATAATTTTTATTAAATTATATCATTATGTTAAAAAATTAAATCAAAATTTAAAATTTAAATAACATTACTCATTTTAATATTTACCCCTCTTCTCGATTTCTCTCATTGGTGGGACCCATACTATGATCGAGGTTCCCACCCTTGTTGACTAAAATGCAGTGCACACCACGAAATGAGCAGAATAGCAGCCGCAGTATCAAGTGGCGGCTATGACTCTTTTCAATTGTAACAGCATTTTAAAAAAATGACTAAAACATATATTTAGTTATTGAAAGATACAAAAATACGTTTCAATAGAAAATATTTACATTAGGTAAAATATATTTTTGTTAAACTGTAATATCATGTATAAATAATTTTTAATAAATTCTCTCTCCGCTTGTCATTTTTTATCTCACTTTATTCACTCTATTTTTTTTTTCTCTCTCTTTTTATTAGTCCTAACAAAAGTATAAGATATAAAAAATAATATTTAAAAGAAATAGTTAATATATAAAAAATTTGTTAAAATATGTATTAAAATAAAAGAAAGTTCATTTTTAAATAACTAAAATACCAAAACTTGGAGACGCTCTAATAGCGTATGCGCTGCTGTCATCAATTGCCCACCTCAATTCTGAATGTCACATGCTTCTGTCGTATAGATATATATAGAGCAAGAGAGCAAGCAAGAGCCGAAAACTAAAGAGCAAGCAAGAGCCGGCTATGGAGATCAAGGAGGACATTGTTATAGTGGGTGCCGGAATAGCGGGTCTCACTACATCTTTAGGACTTTGGAGGTATAGGGACAGTACTGTGTCTCTATGATATTGTGATGGCCTTTTTACGAGTACTGAAAGTGTTCGTTCTTAATTTTCAATTCCATGTAGGTTGGGACTTCGATGCTTGGTTTTGGAGTCATCGGATAGTCTAAGAACAACTGGATTTGCTCTTACTCTATGGACCAATGCTTGGAGGGCTTTGGATGCTGTAGGAATTGCTGATTCTCTTAGACCACACTCTCTGCAAATACGCGGGTAAGGCAAAAAAATTGATCTGCTTATATTGCCTAGGTAGCCAATACTTTCTACCTGTATTTACTGCTTAAAAGGTAACACTCCCCCTCTCCTATGAATTTGGTTGAGCATTATATGGGGAAAATTACCTCTTAGTCTGATTTTTGTAAAATTTGAGGATCGATCTGTTGAAGATTTATGTTACTGCTGACTGTTGGTGCAGGTTTCGTGTTGCTTCTACTGAATCAGGGCTTCCAACTTCGGAGCTATTGCTTGAGACAAACGGGAAACAGTGAGTGGAAATTTTCATGTGTAACCTTTCATAGAATTGCTTAGTTTAGGTACAATTTGGGACCATACAAATGGGCCGGACAAAAAACATTCTTTTGCATACTGTTGCAAATCATATGTGATAAGTGCTAGAAGTGCGATATTTGTAAGAAAAAAAAAGCATTCACCTGTTGGACTTCTAATAGTTTATGTAGATAATAGTCATACATACTACGACAAATAATTCCCTAATTTATTTTGGTCTTTTAGAAGGCCTTTAAAAAATTGGGGGTGAGAACTTGCATTTGATCTTCTAGATTACTAATTTCGTAAGCTATTTGAGATGACAAGTTACATATACCTTTTGAATGCATAGAATAGGTACATTATTGATAAAATTGACAATTTGTTCCAGAATTATTCTTGATTATTTATGTGAATTTTGTGTTTTTTTAGAATTGTTCTGATTTCTGAATGGTTGCTGAATTGTGAATTTCTTTTTTTTTTGGTACGATGGTAAAGATAAACAAAAACACTAAGCTTTCCTAACAAAGCTGATGTCAGCTAGATCAGCATCAATCAATCAAGTGATTTCCTCTGGGGGAGCTTCAAGCTTGAAAAACTTTTCAGTTTGAATTTTTCCTAATCACATGCATGTATGTGAATGCTGGAATCTAATGACCGTTTCTATTGGACTCGCTCCAGACATTGAGTTCGAATCTCAGCATCTGAATCTGGTCTATACTTAATATGGACCTGTTATTAAGTTTGAATGAAGTTGTTTTAACGTGTGATAATGCCTTAACAATGTGTTAAAGTAGTCAAATGTATTTAAGTCACAATTAACTGGGTAAAGTGCTATTGGACCAAAACATAAAGAGGATAAAATGAAGTTTATCCAACAATTAGTGCCGTAGGGTACCATCTATTTTCCTTCTAAAACATGCTATACGGTCATCTGACAATCAGTTGCGACATGATGATGCAGTGGAGATTATGAAAGTCGTTGTGTGAGAAGGAAAGACCTGCTAGAAGTCTTGGAAAAGGAACTGCCCCAAGGCACCATCAGGTATTCTTCCAAGGTGGTTTCTATTGAAGAGTCAGGACACTTCAAACTGGTCCACCTTGCAGATGGCTCCATCATTAGAACTAAGGTAACCGTTGCACCTTGCAAATAGGTCTATTTTAGTTTCCTGTTGATTTATAAGGCAACTCTTTTATTTGGTGTTTGTCAATTAACAATGGTCTCCACAACTTATGAACTCTAATATGTTCGTTATGTCTATTGACTACCTTCCTTCTGCTTCCCATTTAAGGTGTTAATCGGGTGTGATGGAGTTAATTCACTGGTGGCAAAATGGTTGGGTCTTCATAAACCAGTTAATGTCAGGAGGTCAGCAATAAGGGGACTTGTGGATTTCCCAGATGGCCATGGATTCGAGCCTATGTTCTATGTGTTTTTTGGAGGTGGTGTCCGCTATGGTTTTCTTCCAGTCAGCGAGAAGAGCTTGTATTGGTTTTGCACTTTTAGTTCGTCTGTTGTCCAATGTAAGCCCATATGCAATCCTCAGATCCCCTTGCCTAGCCTGTATCTTCACGCATGTGTTCTCATGTTGCATCATAAATCATAACTGGTGGATCAACTTCCCTTGATATGTTCTAGCAAGTAGCAATATATATGAATACGTAATGTGATTATCTTACCGAAAGTGAAGCCAGTGGAAGTTTATGACATCAAATACAAAATACAGCATTTATAATTCACTTTTCAATGTTCCGCGTGGTTTCAATTTTGATGTATTAAAGTTGGGATCTAAGTTGTGTGCTCTGGTCAATCACAGATGGTGAAGGTATGGAAGAAAGTCCATTGAAGATGAAGCAATTTGTATTGAGCAGGATTGGCAATGTACCCAAAGAAGCGTTTGGTGTCGTGGAAAGAACTGAGCTGGAGTATATCTCCTGTGCTCCATTGAAGATGAGACCTCCATGGAATGTCTTATTGGGTAATATCGCTAAACACAATGTTTGTGTAGCTGGTGACGCGCTCCACCCCATGACCCCGGACCTTGGTCAAGGGGGCTGCTCTGCATTGGAGGACAGTGTCATTTTAGCTAGGTGTCTTGCAGAAACTTTCTCCACAAAGCCAAGAGGAGAAATCAGAGATGAAGAAAATGAAGAAGAAGAATATGAAAGGATCAACAAGGGTTTGATGAAGTACATGAAAGAGAGGAGATGGAGAAGTTTTAGTCTTATTAGTACTGCATACGTGGTGGGTTTCATTCAAGAGAGTGCTGGAATGGTGATGAAGTTCTTGAGGGAGAAATTGTTTTCTAAATACACGGCTGGGACTATGCTGAGGATGGCTGACTTTGACTGTGGAAAACTCAACTTTGCTTGAAGCAATTGAGATTCGGTTGCAATAGTTGTACGTCTTGGGATGTGAAATATTTATGTTGCCATCTTTATGGAAGATATGTTGTGTAAAAGTTAACATAGATCCGAGTTGTATGAGTTTTATTATGTTATCAAAAATTTATTTTGGTAGCACATTTTATTTTACTTTTTAATCGATAAAAATGTTTGACATTTTAAATATTACTTCATTTTATTATTTTTAAGATTAATGGCAACAACTACATCAAACTAACATTTATGCTTCTCAGTCAATTTTTTCATAACAAATCACTATATGAAAAAAGTGATTATTCAAATATTCTTCAACTAAATTAAAATGGGACTATTGAAATTCATATTAACACTCAATTCATCTGATTAACATTCAATAAAAATTTAATTTATTAAATCAACACCAAAGTAATATGAAAAATTATTGAATGAACATTTAGTTCATTAAATCAATACTAAATTAACATTCAACTCAACAAATTAACATTCAATTTCATCTAATAGAAATTTAATTCATCAAATTTAATATTCAAATTCAACTATTTAACATTAAATTTGTCAAATTAGCATTCAATTTTATCTAATTAATATTCAATCTATCAAATTAACACAAAATTAACATTCAATTCATCAAATTAATACAAAATTAATATTTTATTCATAAAATTCACATTCAATTTCATCCAATAAATATTCAATTCTTCAAATTAACACTAAATTAACGTTCAATTCATGCGATTTATATTCAAATTCTTTTTCATCAAGTTAACATCCAAAATTATCTAATCAAAAATTAATTTATCAAATCAACATCAAAGGAATATAGAAATTCATCGAATAAAATTTGATTCATCAAATCAATACAAAACTAACATTCAATTCAACAAATTAACATTTTATTTCATCTAATAAAAATTTAATTCATCAAATTAACATTTAAATTCGTCTATTTCATATTAACTTTATCAAATTAATATTTAATTCAACAATTAATACCAAATTAATATTCAATTCATCAAATGGAGAATTACCGTCACATTTTTCCTCACCACTATTAGAAGAAGAACTAGTGAGAAAAAAAAATACTTAGAAACCAAACAAATGATATGTACGGATAAAGGGAGGGAAGAAGGCAAAAAGAAGTGATTTGGGCGGGAAAGACGGAAAAGGGAATGGAGAGATAAGATTATTGTGGACTACATATGTCTAAAATAAATAAATAACTGGATATTAGTGCAATTTGAAAATAAATAATTGTCACAAAGAAATGAAAATAATGATTTGAATATACATAATTTATGTAAAAAACTTAAGCATAAACAATCATATTAAATTTAAGCAACTCCAATGTAGAGTCGTAATGTAATTAAAATAACAATTTAGGTTCGATTGTATTGATTGACTTAGAGCATGATCGATCATGATCATGATTTAGGGCATGATTTGAGTGAATATTTGGTCGGTCGTGATTTGGATTTTTTCCTTTAGTTCTTCCCTATGGTTTGAGTTCTTCGAATGCGAAAAAGTGATTGAATTAATTCAGCAATAAAGAGTAGAAGGTAGAGTTTGATTCCAATCAATTGATTTATGTGCAAGTTTGGGTTGAGTTTGTTTGAAATAGAAGCCACCTCAATACTTATAATCGTCCTAATTTTTTAATTTGTTAAGGTTAATAGTTTTAATTTTGAATTTTTGGATGAACATAAAAATTTTTATGGTTAGAGGATAAAAGTGTAATTAAGCATTGTTGAATTAAAAGGGTAAACTCACAAAAATTATACTTGGAGGGTAAAAGTGTAATTAACAAGTGTTAAATTACAACCGGTCGCCACTAGTTACGATCGATCCTAATATCTTGGGCCAAACTCGCAAAAATAATAATTAGTCATTGTTATATTATGACCGATCGCCACTAGTACAATCGGTCCTAATATCTTGAAAAAACATCATACTTAGAGAGGATAAAAGTATAAATAATAGGATAAAAGTGTTATTTACTCATTTGCTACAGGGTTAATTATTTGTTATGAATTAATCTAATTTACAATGATTAAATTAATCATGTTAACTACAATGATTAAGAATGATTAGATTAAAATTTTAGGGGATAAAATAAAAAAAAATTGATAGTTAGAGGATAAAAGTATAATTAACAAATAATGTCAACCGACGTAAGCACTAGCAACCCATCCTAATTTAAAGGGTTAATATTATATTTTTATCCTTTAATTATCACAAAACTCCTTCAGTGTAGTCCAAAAAAATTTATTATTTTTAAATAGTCCCATTTTTAAGGACCAAATCAATTAAATTTTTATGGGACGAAATTATAATTATTAACATTTAAAAATGTTGTAATTAACTATTGTTGAATGTTGTAATATTTATATATTTATGGTTGGTCCTAATGTTTTGGGTTTTTTTTTGACCGAAACTAAAAATTGATAAAAGTTAGAGGATAAAAGTGTTATTAACAAAAAAATAAATAAAATAGGACCCAACCGTATTGCTTTTTTTTTTTTTTTGAACAAAGAAACACAGAGAATATCATTACGTAGAAAAATTCTAATTACAATCATTAGATAAGAAAGCCTGAAGCTCGGTATCAGTAGAAGGAGAACCCACCCAACTCAACAGAAGTGAGTTAGATAATGTCATAGCTGCGACCAATGAACTGTTCTATTCAAAGCCCTTGGCTTGTATAAAAATCTTAAATTAAGTTCCTTAGAATAATGCTTAATGTCACTGATAAAAGCATTAACTTCCCATGGAGTGGTGTCTTCGGAGGAGCTTAGTTTGATCGTCTCCAAGTTATCACTTACTACAGTAGCATCCCTTAACTCAGAAGAAGAAGCTAAAAGACAGGCTTGTCTGATAGCAGCTGCCTCAACGGAGAAACTGGACCCAGCCGAGACCCTTTTAGCAATGTCATCCACAATCAGCTCACGTGAGTCATGGAGAATCACCCCTATAGCAGCAGCACCATGCTTGAAAGCACCATCACAACGCAGAGTAGGAGCAAGATTATGGCCAGGAGGATGTCAAGGGGGCAGCTCGGCATTGGAGGACAGTGTCATTTTAGCTAGGTGTCTTGCAGAAACTTTCTCCACAAAGCTAAGAGGAGAAATCAAAGAGGAAGAACATGAGAGGTTTTAGTCTTCATCAACAAGGGTTTGATGAAGTACATGAGAGAGAGGAGATGGAGAAGTTTTAGTCTTATTAGCACTGCTTATGTGGTGGGTTTCATTCAAGAGAGTAATGGAATGGTGATGAAGTTCTGGAGGGAGAAATTGTTTTCTAAATACAAGGCTTGGATTATGCTGAGCTTGACTGTGGAAAACTCATCATTTCTGTAAGCAAGTAGGATTCGGTTGCAATAGTAGACTTGGGATGGGGAATATTTATGTTGCCATCTTTAAGGAAGATATGTTGTGTAAAGGTTACATAGATCTGAGTTGTATGAGTTCCATTATATGAGCTGCAACTATATATCAAACTAATATCTACGATTCTTAGTCAATTTTAATATACAAATTTTTTTCATTATAATTCACCATACGAGAACAGTGAACCCTATTATTCAAATAATCACCATAGACATTCAACATTACTATACTCACTAAAGGGGAGTGATTGAATTGGTTGATCTCATTAACTTTCACTAATTATCTAGAAACTAAGCTTGTAAGGTTCCATTGACTTTTACTCATCTCTCCAATAACTTACTAGCGTTCCACGAGATATGGCTAATAAGTTAACTATGATTGTCTTGTGAAAATTATTTAATAAAAATAGATTTATAGTTGTAAATTAAAATTGAATTTTTGGTTGATTTTGAAGTTAAATGAAGGTGGGACCTGCTTGTCGTTTCTGAGTAAATTTTTGTAAATTCGTGTTTTACTCTGTGAGTAGAATATCAATTGTTGAATCCAAAATGTATAGAGAAAAATGAACCCTAGGAATCCTATTCAATTTTTTTCTCTCTTCCTCGTCATAAGATTTGATATATCCATTATTCTCTAACAGTTGAATAGTATCCCTTCAAGTCATTCAAGCTCTCTTGCTCCTATCTTTGTATAAATTTTCAGAATCATTGAACCACTTGGATTTGTAAAGTCGATATGCAGATAAACTATTATTCCAATCATTGCCACTTAATTTTTTCTTGCTGAAATTAGGTGGAAGTTAGGCATGGGTGTTTTTGCAGCCAATGATTCTCATTCATTGCCGTTTTAATTTTCCCAACAGATCCATGGACTTTTCAATAAGTTTATTCATGGCCTTGCTTGTCGGTGTTCTCATCACATGGCCAGTTTTATTAAATGGGAAGATGGAATATATACAGCTCGATCTTTTTTTTATACTTTGTAGTATAAGACATTTTGCATCTTTCTTCAGCCAGACACCGGGAAATAGGGGAAGAACTGGCAAACTATATAGAATTATTACGACGGTGCCAACCAATTGATCAATCAAACACCGGAATAAAGTAGTTGGAAAAACATTTGAAAAAATTTTAATTGCTTGTGTTCTCCCATTGATCAACATTTTAGTTGAATGTTCATGACGAGGAAAACTCATCTGTAAAGATGTAATGTACATACTTAAAAACTGTTGTATATATTGATTTTTATATATTATCAATCAGCTACATGAGGAATCCTAAATACCCAAATGGATGTTTAACCTTAGGCTAAAACTAATGCCCCATTATAATTTTTTTTGGTTACAGGGTGTTCAAACTTGCGCCGACTACTATCTGAAGTTTTACGTTTGGCCCATTAAAATTTAAATCTGTTGTGAAAAGGTGGGTTGTAGTAGATCCAGTTAGATTATAATCCATCAGAGTATTATGTTTTCGGATAAAAAAGTAGAAACTGCCCAACTTTGGATCTCATTCTCTGCATATCAGCATATTATTAATACCACTAGACCTGGGAAGTAAAGTAATATAAGCCCACAGTCTAATGTCAAGTACATGTGCTTGACACATTAGAACAATGGGGTTGTATCATATAATAAGGTCAAAGGGAGCCATGTGAGGTTCTATGAGATGATTTGAAGCAACATATTCTATTACACAAGGCATTGAAAATTATGGATTTTCCTTCATATTGCAACAACCGTCACATTAAATTTTTGGGTGGTTTAGTGGTTGAGTTTGGTTTTTAGTAACCTAGATGTTTTAAGTTCAATTTCTTTCTATACTTCCTAAGACTAGTCATTTTATTCTTTTAAGATAGGTTATAACCCAACTTAAATTACGGTGGTCAACCATTGAATTTGAAGGAGTAATATACACAAGCTTAGAGCCAAAAAAACAACAACAACAACTGTCACATTAAAAACAAAGTGAAAAATGAACAAGTGGGTGTGTGTTTTCTGATCCATTCACGGCTCTTCTGTTGGGAAAACCATGTGGGTGTGGACGGAATAGTAAGAGAACGTGGGATGATTGAATGAGATTCAGAATTCTTCAGTCTTTCAGAGATAATGGACTTAAAAAAATGGTTTCAATTCTCTCTCCTCAGATCACATGTGAGGCGGTTGCATTAGAGAAGTCTGGTCCCTATTTATGTAACAGTTTCTTGGTGCTTGGCAAAACCAATTGTTCGTCCTCCTCCAGCTTTATTACCCTGTTCTACACAATCGTAGTCCTAAATAGAAATGGCGAAAACTGGCACTCTTATCCTGGCCATTTTAGTTGGCATCTGTTGTTTTTCTCCCAATGTCAATGCGTTCACGGCTTCCGGGTGGACAAGTGCTAGTGCTACTTTTTATGGAGGTAGCGACGGTTCTGGGACAATGGGTACGTAACTCTTCGATTTCTTAAGAAATGCTACTTTTTGAAAAAATAAAAAATAAAAAAGGTTTTGATTACAAATAGATCAAAGCTAACAAAGAACTGATTCTCAAGCTTTAACAAATGACCTGGTTTGGTTGGCCACAGGGGGTGCTTGTGGGTATGGCAACTTGTACTCGACTGGGTATGGGACTAGGACTGCAGCTTTGAGCACTGCATTGTTCAATGGTGGAGCGTCTTGTGGACAATGCTACAGGATCGTATGCGATTACAAAGCAGACCCGCAATGGTGCATAAAAGGAACATCTGTGACGATTACTGCAACAAACTTTTGCCCACCAAATTATGATCTTCCAAGCGATAATGGAGGCTGGTGCAACCCACCCCGCCAGCATTTTGACATGGCTCAACCCGCCTGGGAAAAGATCGGCATTTACAAAGGCGGTATCGTCCCCGTGCTATACCAAAGGTTTAAATCTTTACAACAATCTCTGGATTTCTATCACTTAGATTTATTATGAACATATGGATTATAACTTTGTACTTTTGCATTGTTCAGGGTCCCTTGCAAGAAACATGGTGGAGTGAGATTCACTATTAATGGGAGAGATTACTTTGAACTTGTCCTGATCAGCAATGTGGCAGGAGCAGGATCTATTCAATCGGTTCAAATAAAAGGGTCGGGAACTAACTGGATGCCAATGTCTCTGAACTGGGGCGCCAATTGGCAGTCCAATGCATATCTCAATGGGCAATCTCTATCCTTCATGGTGACTCTTACTGATGGAGAGATGAAAAGTTTTTCAAGATATAGCCCCATCTAATTGGGCATTTGGCCAGACATTCTCAAGCCCAGTACAATTCTAAGCTAATATTATAGTTTTGGG
>CAUOFW020003229.1:0-39019 GCA_963454935.2 Ilex paraguariensis | reverse complement strand
AATTTTAGGTCTAGCACATAAAATATTTTTAATAGTTAGGGTATCGGACGAGTTTGAACACATGATTTCACCCTGTTCTGTATACCATAATAAACAAACATCTTACTCTAACGATTGTAACTTAAATATGTTTATATTTCAACATTAACCATACTTCCATTTGGGTGGATTCATTTCCGAATGCAACTGAGCACTACCAACCTAACGAGTTGGTTTAGTATTTGAGCAAGAAGTGAAGTGTAAACATACATCTTGTAAGTTCGAGCCGATTAGTTGCATAAAATTTGGATTTATCCGATACATGTGGTTAGTATATTATATGTGTATCCAAGTTTGTTTATCAGTCACGAGTCCAAAATTCATATACTTAAGAAAATTCCGTGTTACCAAACCACAAAAACAAATCATTAGGATTTTCATACGCACCAAACTGTGTTCTATTCTGCTTGGTTTTTATCTCTTGTTATATCCATGTTTGCGTTGGACCAGTGTGTGCTCCTTTGCGGGCACAATAGGAAAAAATAAACAACATAAAAGCTAATTATAATATTTTGACAACTTTCTGTTTAGTTTGGTGGTAATGGTGATTGTCCTCCAACCTATATCAAAGTGGTAGGATTGCTGGTAATTTGAGAGAGAGAGAGTATCTCAGAAGGATAAGCAAAATTTTCATAGCATTGCTAATTATTTGCAGAATTTGTACAAACACCGGGCTTATTAATGAATTTGTGAACTTGAAGTTGGAGTTATTTGCCAAGCAAAGGAAACCTTGGTCCAGCAAAACTGGAGCTCTTAACGAACCTACCTTTCATTCTAGGCCTTTTCTCTGCATTCAATTTCCGCACCTCATACCTTATTTTCTTCGAAAACAATCTGGTTCGACGCTTCTCTCTATACCTTAGAACTCGGGCTTCTCTCCCCCTATCCGCCGTTGTATTGTGTCCGCTCATTATTCCTACATCTCCATAGGGATGATGAAATGCCCCACAAGCACCCTACAAATTTCACCATAAAACCATGTTAATCTCAATAGTCAATACAAGCCCCTTCTTGATAATGACATGTTAGTATTTGAATTCATCAATATTTCATGCACATCTCCGGCCACAGCGATCTAGTGTACGTGACCCTAATGGCATATCTAAGAGTAGCAAAGGCTCGGAAAGGGGGGTCAACTCACCACTAAGATTTGAGAAATTATTGACAATTATGTTTAATAAGGACTTTCACAATTACTGTACATAAATAGTACTAGACATCTCACCTATCCATCGCCAAAAATGTAGGTAAAAATTGGTACTTCTAGTAAAAAGATACTATTTTAATGCTGTCACTCTTGTTTGTAAGTTGTATCCCTAACGCTATATGCTTATATCCACCACAACCTAATATATATTTCACTTTGTATTTTGTTCGTTTCATAGTTAATTTGGTTGCGACTCCTTGTTTTTTTCTTTCAAATTTGAATTTTTCAAGTAAAACTATGTGTTCTTGTGCATGATTTTTTTGTATGTTTGTCTTTTCTTTTGTTATTGCATATCGGATTCTTGGTTAAAGAAGTTAATTCCTAACAATTTCATCTCTCAAACATTTATTCTGTCTCACATATGTTCTTCTTACAAATTAGCCAAGAGTGGGAATTTTGAAGTATGAGTTGGATATATAGTGTATGAGTTCCGATTGATTTGCATGTTTAATAGTCTCTCTTTCAGGGAATGACTAACGAAGTGTCATGCATTAACTAATGAACAATATGTAAGCGACCCCAAAATAAGACCTACCATGAACTCAGGCCAATAGCCAATATGGTCCAATTCCGGCCGTTCACCGGTGGTCCACGGAGACCTTTGGTCGGCCCAGGCTGTGATTACACCCTCATAATCAAGCCTCAATAAAATCTTCTTCTTGGTCATGTCACCCACTTCACAATCTTCATCATTCTTCACAGTGGTCCCTTCAGCTCCGACCTTATCGTCGAATTCCTCGTATGTCGCCGGAGAATTGAAGTCGAAATTCAGCTCAAATGGTTCTCGTGCCATGTCAATCTCCAAATCAACTTGGTTAGCCATAGCAACTTCAGCTTCTTCTTCATCTTCAACCTTCACTTTTCCACTTGAAGAGCCCTCCATTGAGTCCTTCTCTCGGCAATCCGAAAGCCCTAGCCCTTTCATATCAAATGATTCGTCTTCCAGACCTTTTCCCAGTAAGCTTTCAACATCAGCTGCAAACTCTGCAAGTTCCATTTCAGAAGGAAGAAACCCATTAAAACCATTCAAATCATGAGGTCCACAATCATGTAACATAGCTTTGGATTCATCCCCAACAACACCTTTAGCCTCTGAATCATTGTTAACTCTCGTTCCCACTTCATTTTGATTCGCAGAAGTGCATAGTTCTGCAACAAATGGATCGAAAATTGGAACCCTATAAATAAGCTGCTCGTCACTTTCTTCATGTGAATTCTCATCACTGCCTAGCTCCGGCACTAAATGAAGTGGGTATCGTATTAGCTCTTCGGTTTTTGGTTTCCTCGATCCATGTCGGGGCGTTCGAGCTTTTCTGGTGAACCCACGGTGCCATGATGGTGAAGAAGAATTCTCTATTGGAGCTTCCTCCGAGGGTTTGATCGATGCCGTCTTGAGACGAACCCTTTCGTGTCTACGAGCCAAAGAGTTCGCCGAGTGCACAGAAGCATCACAAGTTTGGCATAAGAAAGCATCATCGGCGGCACAGTACCACCGAGCTCGCTTTCTTATGCAACTATCACAGGCTCTAGCCGTTTTGCCACCAACAGCGTTTGCCAGTTTTTTTTCTGAAACCATTGACAAAATCGCTGTATTTTGATCGAAAACTTAAAGACTTTTCAAATCTAGCAAGGGAAGATCTGATCAGAATGGGAAGTTTTGGGTTTGTTCTACAGGTAGAGAGCTCGAAAATGGTACAATTATTTGTGTACTGGGGTATGTGACCCACAGACCAAACTGCTACAGTCTAATTTAGAGCTCGAGACTCTTCTTTTATGGACTTTTGGGACTTGGTCTACAGAGCTGGGTTGCGCTTTTGGGACCAGTGTTAGGCCCTATGGCCCTTATCTTTTCTCTAATTGGCTGAGCTTGGAAAGTTCATCCTGATGTCTGTTTTGTGATTGGTTATGTTTTGAAATCAAGGGATTTCTAGTGGGCCCTACTGCTAAGGATGAGAATGAGTTTCTGATTGAAAACTTGCCTGTCCTTTCACTGTCAATTTCTTCCCCCACTAAATTTGAAGGAGACCTTTTTGTTGGATTGCCTCCTTTTCCTACTATTGATCTCTTTTGAGATAAAATTGTTAAAATACAAAATAATTCGTTAATATTACGTTAATAAGATACAAAATTAGAGAGATTTGGTATTTATTTTAAATAATACTACGTGCACTAAAAATATACACAAAAACTTACATCAAATCTCTTGTAGCCGTTAAATCAGTGAGTGTCATCAATAATCCAACGAACTACAGTTAATTTACTATAAATTTTGTTACATAAATTTTATGCATGAGCGGAGCAACATGGGGATCAAGCACTTCCCCCCTCACTTTTGGACGGATCAAGCACTTCCCCCCTCACTTTTGGACCACCTTAAATGAAAACCCATAAAATTATTTTATATATTATATTTGTTCCCCTAAATTTTTGAAAATTTTAATGGTTCTAGTCTTTTTTTTTTTCAATAAATTAGCGGACCACTATCCCTTTAAAATAAATATGTAAGTTTTGAATTGAGTTAATGATCTATTTGTATATTGACAAATATACAATATTTCTATTTATGTAACACAATATTCGTTATTTTTTAAGAACAATTTTTAATTCTCATTTACCATTTTTTAAGTAATAATAGTCTATAACCTAATAAAATACGATTGTATACAAAAGACAAAAGATTGTAACCCAAAAATATTTCAAACTATTTCGGATAGAAAATTTCTCTATAAGATGATAATGATCTCAACCAAATTTTGCAACTAAATAAAAAATAAATTTACTAGGGACTTGTGATTGTGCGCATTGATAGAAAATTAGTGAAAAATTAATTTACATTTAATTCATATACAAAATTGTAGAGATTTTAAATTTTTTTATATTTTATTGACATATATAACTAGGTTAAAAATGTACTAAATTTTTTTTTTTGTGTCTTTTTGTTAATATTTTGTTTTGACTAAATAAAAATTGAATTTACTATTTCACAATAATTTTATTTTGATTCTTATTTTTTTGTCATTCTTGAACTGAATTTTTTTGTATCAATTTCAACTAAATTTTTTTTATACCAATTATATTTTGCCCCCCCATAAACACTCATGGCTTCTCCCCTGACAATATATATATTTTTTTGGCATTTTTTATGTTAAATGAACTTCATGTATCAAATATAATATAATAAATATAAATATATTATATAGTGTTATTGGTAAATAGGAAAAAATTAGAGTGCATAATTAAAGTGTCCTCTCTGACCAAAATTTCTGGCTCCGTCCTTGTTCATAAGCCATCCTTTTCATAAACTAGTAGACCTAACACGACATTATTAATAAATAAATTTGGTATAAGTGAAATCAATCAAAAGAAATAAACGATACGAATCTGATATGACACGATTTATTAGACACAAATTAATAAAAAAAATTGGTATGGGTGGAATATTTTTTAACATAAACTCGTTAAAACTCAACACAAACCCGTTTCGCCCGATACAAGCCTACCGTAAAGTTTAGAAATCTTGTTGCGGTCCCCTGCTCTCTGTCCCCTCTTTTAATTTCTTCCGATTTTGAGATCTTTCATAAGCACTAATATCTCTCCATGTAAAGCAAGCATCAAACGTTTCAAAAAAAATCCTCCTGTTGATGTGGCAACATGAAGGCTACACCATGTCGTTCTTTGAGAACTAGATTTTTCCGCATGATAAGTATCTACTTGAGCTGTCACATGCCAGGATTTTTTAAGTTGTTCAAAATGCTACCAGGAAGAAAAATCTCTAATATGGGTTTCCTATGGAAGCCAGCAAGTTAGGAAGCTATCGCAGATTCACAGGGCAACATGATAATGATGTTTCTTCAATTACTAAGAAAATAATGGCAATGTGGTGTTGATGCAAGGCAAACTAAGGGTGGCATGGAAATTTCTTATGGTTTATTGTTGTTACTAGCAGTGCTTATTGACTTATTGGGGACTAGGAGAGTGGGAAGAACAAACTTTTTTTGCATTTTCTTATTGCACGATGGACAAATATTTTTATATTAGCCCACTCCATCCTTCCCATTGCTAGGAAGATCCCAAGCTCGATCTAGTTTAGTATCAATGTAATTATGTTTTTGTCAATATATATATGGGCCTATGCAGCATTTCCACGATAGTGTTGTGTCCAATTAATGAGATTTAGCTGGAAAGTATTCTTGCCTCTATCATTAGCTCAACTAGTCACTATTTTTGGTGTTTCGGTCACTTTTTAATAAATCTCTTAATTATGGTTGAGGAATTGCCTACCATATAAGTAAGGGAAAGAGGGTTACTTTCGGAAAGTCCCCCTCTGATTGGTTTACTAGTCGGTGGGGCTAAAAAATTTTCTTGGTTGTTTTTAGCGACATATATTTATTGAACAATATTATATGGACTTAAAAAATAGACTTAAAAATTAGAGTAGATAATTTCAACCATTGATTTTATTGTGGGTCTTAGTATTTATTGGAACCTACTACCTATTCAATGATTAAGATTATCAAGTCTAATTTTTAAGTTTAGTTTTTAAATCCATCTAACTTTACTCATATTTATTTAATTTTTTTTTTTCCCCAAATTTCTTGGCTGCTAAAAGGCATAGCTCATAAGCCTTGGGACAAAGGAATGGTCTTTCAACTCATTAGAATGACAAGAATGGACTTAGCAATCGAGGCAGTACTGTTGAAAAAGAGATTCCTTTATTTATTTATTTTTTTAATTTCTTTCAATATTAATCACTTATCGTGTATTTGACGAATAACATGCTTAAGCCACCATGATGTCAGGTCCCCACCCCCCACCGCCCGGCGCGGTTATGCGTTATTGCATATTAGATCCATTTATGATAACTTCATACCCCCCTAATGTTTACCTTTCCTGTTGTGACCCTGGCATATGAAGAAGGACTAGAAAAATATCAGAGAAGAATGAGAGACTTTGGGAATCGACATGAAAAGTCTAACTTCATCCATTTCTTATTCCTTTATTTCTTGAACAAGTCAAAAAAAAATATACATATATATATATATATATATATATATATATATATATATATATATATATATATATATATATATATATGTGTGTGTGTGTGTGTGTGTGTGTGTTATGAGTTGTATTTCAATGATCTTTCAAATTGTTGGGCATGGGCTTTATTATTTTGTTCTATACATTTCATCAAAACTAGGAGTTTTAGCAAAAAATGACAGTTTACAGGTGATTCCGTTGATTATGTATATTGACAAAAAAAATACTCAAAAATTAAAAAAAAAACAATTATAGATTATTTTCAGGACATGAAATATTTTCGAGCCTTATTTGTTTAGGAGATGCAGGTGTAATGCGCTAAGACAACGAGTATTACATTTTTTTTTCTTTTGTTCCATAGCTTTAAAGGCTGAATAATGTTAGTTTTCATTTTTTTCCTTCTAAAAACTTGGTTGTTATTTTTGATATATTTCTTATAGTGCACTTAAAATTGCCCAACGCTATAATAGCTATATCAACTGGTCTTTAAATTAAAATTTTGGCTCCGCCCTACCTAGATGAGATTACAATGATGTCTGCAGAAGGTCGAGACATGGCCATGTTACGAGAATTTGGTCTAGTGCGTGCGTGAGCTTAAAAAGAAATTGTTACAAATTTCCATGTCAATCAAGAGAGAGTGAATAGAGATTATTCTAAGTAAGATGAAGGTGAATAGTCAAGTGCTTGACTAAAGATGCCAAAATAGCCATTGGGCTTCATTTATATATATATATCAAGCTATTAAATCAAGCTTTTTTATTTTTAATATTAAAAATAAATTTAATTTTTAATTTTCTTAAATACAAAAAATATTAATTAAAATTTTATATTCAAGTTTTTGTTAACATATTTCAATTTAATGGTAAGAGAGAGAAAGAATGATTAAAAAATTATGGTGGTAAGTTTAAATTTGATTTTTTTAGTAGTTTTAGTTTTACAGTTAGTTTTTTTTCTTTATTTTAAAAAATAAATTTTAGAGTCTTTTAATTTTACGGCTGAATTAATAGGCCCAATTTATTTAAGTTGAAATATTTTATTTAACCATGGATTTAAATTTTTTGTTTGAATTATTATTGTACATCTATAAATTATGAGTCTTCCTTAAAGTGAGGTCTTAAATTTTTTTGATTGGACTTATATTTTTATAAGGTCTTTGTGTAGGGTTTTTTTATGTGTACTATTTATAATATTTAAAAATATAGAGACTTCTTTAAAAATTGGACCTAAAACCTGAGCTTTTTAAATATTACTGTTGAGCCGCCCCTTTATATGACTTGGCTGTAGTTTGATACGAACAGATAAGAATTCATGATAATGGATAAATATGATGTGGAGACCTCATCCATGCTTTGTAATTCTAGCCTGGTGGAGAAAATCTGCAAGGGGTTAAGAGAGTTTATTGCAGAAAGTCCAAGTTTTGATGGGCTTGAAAATGACTCTCTCTCTCTCTCTGTGACACACACACACTGACAGAGAATAACGGTTTCTTAATCACTCTGACAGAAAATAAAAATTGACAATTGTAAAAGAAAAATCTATGATGAATGAATGAATGTTGATAAGGATGGGAAACATGGAATGGAAGAGTACATATCTCGCAGAGGGGAAGTGGCCTAGTTTGTATAATAGATAACTCTGACTATTAGATAACACCAACTAAGCCTAAGAAAAATTTCAAATGAGGTCTTATTAGAACTTTTTGTATAATAGTATAGATAATACAAAATAATTAACAAGATTCTAATTAAATTATATTATATTAAATTTTTAATTTTTTTTGCTTTTTAGATATGAAAAATAATTAAATTTTGGATTCAAGTTCTGTGTATGGAAATTCCATTGACCGGTATCAAATTTGCAAGTCAAACGTAAGTAATGGTTATGTATAAACAAGAAAAATTTGCAATGATGGTTAGGGTTAGTTTTGTATTGTAAGTTGCTCATAGTCAATTTGTTTTTGTTACAAATTATTCCAATTTTTTTTAGTACCATAGTCTTCTCCAATCAAAAATGGGTTCAAAATGCACACCATTCTAAGACTACAAGGGGTGCATTGACAACCTGACCACTGCCCTCAGGAATGCCATTAAGTTAACTGTTGAGATCAACAGTGCTTTTCAAACAGGTAAGATTGTTTGGCCAAATAGCGAGATTAGACTAATTGCTTAGTCCTTTCCCTCTGCAGGTAAGTTCAAGCTCAATACAGATGGGTGCTCGAAAAGAAATCCAGGAGCAGCAGGCTTTGGGGTCTTATAAGGGATGATCAAGGGCATTGGGTAGCGGGATTCTAAGGAAAACTCAATCCAACTACCAGTATCAAAACAGAACTGTGGGCATTGTTCAAAGGCCTGGAACTAATCAAGGAGCAAGGCTTAACTAGAGTTGAAGTGGAAACAGATTCATATAAAGCCTACACACTGTTGGAGCACTAGAGGGAAGATACCAATCCCAACGAGGTGTTGATTGCGAACTGCAAGAGATTGCTAAGAGATTAAAATAGCAATTTGAGACACATTCTTTGGGAAGGAAACCAATGTACAAATGCACTTGCTAATTTAGGGGTTCGGGAGGAGGAGGAGATGTGTGTTTTCTTGAGTTGTCCTCCGGTGGAGATTACTATGGTGTTTAAGGCTGATCTGGCAAGCATTGCTTTTGTTAGAGAGCTTTAGTGGTTCCCCTTTTAATTTTCCCAAAAAATAAAAAAATTACAAGGGGTCACTTTGGATTGGGTTAGGTGGCTAATCCCACCCATCCCTTCATGCCAAACTCGCCCCGTAACAAGCTCATGGATGGGTACTTCTGGGCTAACCAGCCCGTGGCTCAGTAAAGAACTAAAACTCTACAAGTACAAAAGTCAGCCCAAAATCGTTGGTCCAGCAAATGCCTACATCACGGAGCATCAAAAGTTCCTAAGTCAAATTATATTGATATTTTTTTGTGAAAACGAGGGTTGAGTCCTCTTTAACGGATTTATAATATGACTTAAATTTGTCAAGAAAATTTATTTGGTGATAAATCTATTTTTTATCTTATTAATAAATAATTAGGTCCACTATTTATTTAAATCTCCAAAATACTCTTCTTTCAAACCAGTATTTTTCTAATTGAGAAATTAATATCCGTTAATTCACTCTTAATGGAGATATGTGAATAATATTTAAAATTTAAATTCAAATTACACCCAATTAAGCAAATTCAAATGACAACATCAGTCTCCAAAATTGAAAAAACATTTTATCTCCCATCGTTGGAAGGTGGTGCTTTAATCATGTTGAATTAGGGTTAGGACATTCAACACGATTCTTTAAACGAGTCAAATTAGAATCAACTAATACTTAAGTACTCAAAATAATACGATTCCAACACCCAATTGTACCAATTGATTTTTATCCAGAACACTCGGTGGTTGAGAAGGCAGGCGTTTAAAGGCTATGACCATAGCAATGAATGGGGGACTAATTAAATGATCAATTGTCTTCCTTTTATAATAATCTTTTGATCCAGTCATCCCTGACGGTTAAATTTAAAAAAAAAAAAAATCCCTTTGACACTCAACCATACAAACATCACTAAACACCAAAGTAATTGTGATGATGCACATAAAGATCAAAGTAATAAATAAATCTTGTCTTTTTATTAGAGCTTCATGTCCATACCATCAATTATTGTATAGCTGGTTATATGACTCTATGCTCAGTCCTGACTTGTCTTATATAGTAATTGAAATGGAAAATTTGCTGATCTCACGTAAGAGCCAGGTTTAGGTATGTTTGTTGGGAGTTCGTATCTACAAGGCAAATAAATGCAAGAAAACACAGAAAGCACATAATGTTTTTGGGAGGAAAATAGACTTTTTTTGGGGTACTTTAAAAAGGAAGTATGACTATTAACGACTAATGACAAGTATTTCATCGAACAATTAGAAAGACAAAGATAGGGAAACAAACATGTACCCCAAAAGAAAAAAAAAAAAAAGGAAGGGAAACAAGAAGGGAGTTTTGAGTAAGGGTTTCGAGTGAATAAACCAAAAAGAAAAAAAATTAGGCTTCAATAAGTTTACTTTAGAGGTATATAGGACTTGTCTTTATATATTCCAACAGATCTTTAGGAAATATATGTATTTAAATTTCTGAAAACTTGATCTGATGCCTGAAATTTTCCTATTAAATTCTGCGTTCTACTTTCTCTTTGCAATGCCCGATGAAATTGATGCAGTGGTACACAAGGATACGAAGAGATCGTCATTTTTTAAGTATATAAAACAAGAATACTCTGAATCCATAGAGAAAAGGAAGAGAAAAAACTCAAAATATTTTATTATTGAATAATTAACTAAATAGAACTGTAGTGCATAGAGCAATTTATAATAATCCCCAAATTCCTAAAAATTTTCAAAACAGACCTAAATTATTTGTGTTAGGAAAGTTACAAAAAATAAATAAACGCATGTCTAATAAATTAAAAAAATTGATATGGTATTTGTGTAACAATTATGGTGGATTGATGTTCATACTTTCTTGTGTTTTATTATAATTCTTGATGTAGTTGTTTTAGATTTTAATGTTAACTGATTTATTGTGTTGTTAAATTGATGCATGTCATTTAATTAAATTGTTAAAATGATCCAAAAATTAATTGTTATAAAAGTATTTACCCGATTAATCGGGTAGGAATACCACACCTGTCGAGTAAGGTAGACCAAGAAAAAACTCTTCCGCAAAATATCGGGTAGGAAGACGGAATAACATATTTTCTACCCGTAGGGTAGGATGAACCCCTACTGAAAACCAATAATGTACAAAAATAAATAATAGTTTTATCTGTATTTACTATTCAGACCCTCTTGAAAACCAAAATTCTTGTTACAAGGCAAGGGTACACCGGTCAATTTCAACCCTCCTGCAACGTTCCCAAACAGGGAACATACTGGGTTGGCAGTCAAACTCATCGGACTCTAGAAACCGTCCGATTTGTATATAATAAGGTTGGACTCTAGAAACTCATCGCTACATGATCAGACTATAACTAGAGTTAGTCTTTGGGAGCGTATATGATTTTCCACGGTGTTGGCCCCACCACCGGCTTCCCTCATAGGGTCCTACGATAAATAAATAAGGTTCCATCCTGGTTGTCCTCGAATCCTTAATTTCGACCAAAGAAAAAGAAGAATTTCGTGGCCCTATTGTGGGTATGTATATACACCTGTAAGTGCTTGGAAAGTTCAGTGGTTAGTGATTGATGCTGACAGACATACATGGTCCATGTACTTTGTATTTCAAATCATGAATACGATTCTACCAATTGCATACATAAATAGGCCGCCATTAATCAAATTTTTACAAGTGTTAGAGATGCCGCGCTTCTAATTAATCAAGAAATAAAACATAAGTGCCATAAATATACACATAATGTTTACTTGACAGCAACAAAACAAACCCAAATTCAGTTAGCCCATTTTTCAGCATACATGGAAGTAAACTTGACACAACATAAGCATGAAAATAGGTATTTTTACCAACATCATGCAATAGGATAGGTAAATAAAGGCAAAATAAATTATTAGAGGTACACCCCACAAGTTTAGTTGCAATATTTATGGTATTCTATAATTCATCCCAAAAAAAAACATACAATTATAATGTGAGAAAAATTTATGTAAGTAACATAATTGGAAAGAAAAACCAGTAGATTCATAAATTAGTACCTCTTGAAGTAGTATCATTGGTTTGCTCTCTGTCCGCTGAACTAATAAAGATTATACTTTCTATGATTTTTTGTCTTTTATTTATTCATAGTATGTCCAATATAAAATTATTATACAAATATAGTTCATTCGAATAGAAAGTGAAATGTGATCAAAAAACTAAAATCATCACTAAGTTAGTACAACAGTCGAGAAAAACCAACACAAAATCACAATCAGTTTGGTGTTAATGTGAACTCTGGTATGACTTATGCTGCTTGGAAGCAAATTATTTGACAAGAAACATCAATATGTCATTGTTTAGCTGCAAACTTTCAAATGACTATCCCTTCTCAAATTCAAACTTCTATATGATCACAAACAACAAATTACCAATAAATAATGCGAGAGAAAAGGTAAAAGCTAAATATTTCGGATTACAAAATTTTAATTAGTGAGGATTAAAAAAAACATGTGAAGCAAAATAATAAAAATGACATTGTACATTTCTTTCCCCTTCCAAAGTACAGGTGCAATGATATAACAAGAAAATACAAGATGTACGACGTCGTTCTAACCAGATGCCTACAATTTTGCAATAGCATAATGGTCCAAAACATACATTTATTAAAAAAAAAAACACAACAAATAAAACTACAAATCCCAATCTAGAGCCAATATGAAAAACTATACTTTTTTTCTATCAAACTTCCCAAATTAATGAGCTACTGCATAGAGTATGAAATGATTTGTTAATAACTCATTTCGAATTGACATACCATACATTAAATTAACAAAAATTCATATTTACTTTAAAGACACCTAATTGTAGAATATATTACATTATAATATTAGCAGCACATATTTATAAACAAACCAACTAAGTAAATATTAGTTTTGAGGAGAGGAAAAGAAAGCAACAAGTCACATAAATTAAAAAAATTGGAAAAAATCAACTAAAGCAAAAGATATTCAACTAATGTTAAATGTGTAGTGGTTCATAATCTAATTTTCACATGACACAACCTATTACTAACCCGACCCAAAACACTTTAAAAAAATGATTAATTGACTAAACATTCAATATCAGAAGCAACCAAGTTCTATTGTCCATTTACAATTAAAATGCATGAATTACATTGCTTTATTATCTTTTAAGCATAATTGGCATGAAAGTGACTTGAACATTTTTATGGGAAACATATTTTATTGTAATTTAGCTTTTAAATTTTTTGCTTTTATTGTTAAAAATTCTATTCAAAAATTAAAAATAAAATTTGATTTTTTGTTGGTAGATGTACCTAACCATTTATGTAAGATAAACAGAGTATTTACCTAACCATTTATGGCATAATTTACGACTCTACGACATACTCGAAAAAAATTTATTTATTCTTCAATTCCATTCGCCCAATGAAAAAATCTTTTTTTGAAGTGCATCTCAAGTACACCATCAAACGCAAATTAACCCACGGGTAAAATCATCCGGTGGGTAATTCAGAATTTACCATGTCCCATGTTGATCTTTTTCTATCTCAACTCTAACTCCAATTCAACCCCAATATTATTCACGTAACCCATTTGGCTATTCGATTAATTTAGTTTTAATTTGCATACATAGGCATATACATCCATACAAAGTAAGTTCGAGTTAAATGAGTTCAATCTATTATAATAATTGTACTAAGATAATTGTGCATTTTTTAACATTTTAATTTGGTTTCTTGAAGCTTCACTTCAATATATGTTCATTAACTCATCTAATGCTTTATAGGAGTAGAACAATATGTCTATTAAAGTCACTCTGCTTATTGCTTACTGTCTTCTTTATACATTGTGAGACTCTAAGATGGTCTTATTCCTTGAAATACAAAAAATCATTTGTCTTCTTGCATGTCTATGACCTTCACATGAATTCAGCAACTCTAGCAGTTTCCCTTCCCGCCCGCAATAATGGTTTACTGTAAGTTGAACGATCACTGTGAACTTATATGGGTCATGTTTTTATTTTTACCCCTTTTTTGAAACCTTTTTAATCGATAAATTGTAAAGAGGGCAATTACATTTTATCAAAACTCAAAACTAATTTTCGATTTTTAAAGTGGTGGGTTGCCCGGGGTTGGGCTGAGGGATGTGGTTGCACCAATTTACTGTTTATCGTCTTCTTTATTGTGGTAAACAAGACACAAAGAGAACAACAATTTAATAGACATATTGTTTCGAAGTTGTAATAGAATTGCAAGAATGAAAACCTCCAAATCGGTGCATCAAGCTTAAAAGACAAACCAATTCAAGAATAGAGTGAAGAAGAGGTTCAGAATCAACAACCGAATAAAATATACATGTTCAAGCACACAGTCACACAACCCAAATACCATTAAACTTAGGTAAAACAATAAAAGATCAGAGAAGGAGAGAGAGTCCAACCTGAGTGATCTCCAGAACAAAGAAGCAGCTAAACCTCAACAACAATACACGCGGAAGAGCAATATCAAGAAGTCCAGAGCTGGGTCCGAAATAGAAAGGCAGACGAAGTGTGTGCTTCCAATGGAAAGAGTGAATCAAATTCCAATTGAGAGTACTGGAATTGCTAAGACCCAAATTGATTGCTGATAATAGGCATTGCAACTTCATATACTAAGACCCAGAATGCCCAGAGGCAGAAATAGTAAGGGCAGCAATTATGGAACTTGGAAATTGATTTCTTCATTGCGGAGTGAGACGTTATGTATTAATTGCTGGAGAAGGACCGCCCTTTCATCTTCTATTGAACGAAGCCACTGCTAACGTCACTATAAAGCCACTGCCAGCGCCATTGACATGGATGCTCCACATGGCAGACATGGACGGATATCTGGGGATTCGGGAGCCGTGTGCCATCAGGGACGCCTACTGATTCAAAGAGACGACGTTGACCGGCGGGGGTGGGAGACGGGGGTGGAATTTGGTTGTAACGGTGGGAGTTAGGGCATGGGAAGAGGTGTTACTTCGGTTTGGATTTTGGCGATTATTAGCCGGAGGGGAATGGGAGCAGGCTTTGTACTGTTTTGAAAGAATTACGTCTACACCACCTAAGATTTGTTACTTAATCAATTAAACTCTTTAATATTTAAAATATTACACACAAATTCTCTAAAATTTGTACATGCACAATACATAGACCCTATCGTCAATATCCGTTAATAAATTACATTCAGATCTCCTAAAAGTTCATAAGTGTGTAATACCTAGACCTTCAATTTTAAAATATTATATTTAGACCTAAAATAATCTAACTAAATATCAAGAGATTTAAGTAATTAAGTGATAAAGTTTAGAGAATTTAGATGTAATTATCTCTACTGATTTAGTATAGATAAAAATGATACTTATGACTTTAAAGAATTATTTATGGGTAATTTAGGAATTCAACAGTTTTTCATTTAACATCCTTTTATTAGTAGTATAGATATAGATATAAATATAAGTATAGGTATAGATATAGATAGATATAGATTTACAATTATACTAATCAAATATAAATAATCGCCAATTGATATATTTATGAAAAGTTTGAATAGATAATTAAAAGCTATAAATTTACCTTAACTTTATTTTTATGATCAATCATAATTTTTTAAAACCAATCATACTTTTTTTATTTATTATTTTTACTTTAATTTAATTTTAAAAAAAATTATAAATTTTGATACAGCACCGATCGATACCAAAAATTAACTGAACATGATTGATACTTTCAGTGGTTTGAGCCAGCCAAAAAGTTATGAATATTTTTGGGCCAGCGGTTTGGGTCTCATTGATTTTTGAAAAAAGACACCAAACGGTGCCGTTGTGATGAACAGCAGGGGCGAACAGCAGAGTAGGCGGATCCTATTGTATGGATGCTGCACTCAGAACGTCCCTTTCATAGATCCGCCCCTGCAGACCATCGAGTTGCCGGCAGCAAGGACGGAAAGAGAGAGTGAGAGTGAGAGAGAGATGCCAGAATACTGCGTTACAGGGGGGACGGGGTTGATAGCAGCTCACCTGGTGAAGTCGCTGCTGGAAAAGGGACACACCGTACGGGCCACCGTTCGAGATCCAGGTACTTCTATTGTTTTCCAACCAAACCTTAGATCTCAGTATCTATGATGCTACTGTAGAAAAATCAAACTCAAAGCAACAGTATTATCAAACTGTAGAGAATGATTCTTATTCAAACTGAATATAATCTTGGCTCTTATATAGCCATTACATTGAAGCAAAATTGAACAGATGCAGTCCACGATTTACAATCCTAAGATCGTGGTAGATACCTAAAGAAAGGGTCAATACTCTTAACAGATTTCCTAATAAATAGGAGTTATTGACTCAGCAAGAATAAAACAAATCCTAACAACTCAAATACTAACAGCACAAAGTCCTCTTTCTCAACAATTCCTCCCCTAAACTGAACTGCTAATAGCATTCAGTTTACTTCTGCAGTTGATCGAACTCCAAGCAACTCACGGAGTTTTTCAAAGGTTTCCAACTTCAATGGTTTGGTCATAATATCTGCAACTTGTTCATTAGTACCACAATATTTTAGCTCCACAACACCATCTCTTGTGAGATTCCGCAAAAAATGAAACCGCACATCAATGTGCTTGCTTCTACCGTGCATAATAGGATTTCTTGATAACTTAATCGTAGAACTATTATCACAAAATACTGAAATGCACTTACAATGAGAGTGACCGAGCTGATAAAGAATCCTTTTCATCCAGACACCTTGGCATGAACAGGCAGCAGCTGCAACGAACTCAGCTTCGGTTGTAGACAATGTTACAACAGGCTGTTTCCTTGAACTCCATGATACAGCTCCTTCACACATCAGAAAGACATATCCTGACGTACTCTTTCTATCATCTGTGTCACCGGCATAATCACTGTCGGTGTAGGCAAGCAAAACATCATCTGCTCCTCTCTTGTAAAACACCCCCATATTCAAGGTCCCTTTTAAGTACCGAAGTGCCCTTTTTGCAGCTAACATATGTGCCTCTTTAGGTTTAGCCATGTATCTACTTACCAGGCATACAACATACATCATGTCTGGTCTGGTAGCCGTTAGATACATGAGGCTACCAACCATTTGCTTAAACAAATTAGCATCTACATCAGCACCTCCAGCTTCTTTCGACAACTTAGTCCCTGGAACAATAGGATTTCTAACTGAATTGCAGCTTCCCATTCCAAACCTGTCAAGTACTTCACTGGCATACTTTTTCTGACACAGGTGAATGCCTTCAGAGCTTTGCTGTATCTCAACACCTAGGAAGTATTTCATCTTTCCTAGGTCTGTCATGTCGAACTCCAGCTTCATAGAATTTTTGAATTTCTCACACATGCCAACATCATTCCCTGTATATATCAAATCATCAACATAGAGACTTACCACTAAGATTTTACCTCCTTCTTCGGTCTTGATAAACAAAGTAGGCTCATAACTACATCTCACAAATCCTTCCTTGATAAAATAACCCTCTATCCGGCTGTACCAGGCCCTAGGTGCCTGCTTTAATCCGTATAGAGCCTTTTTAAGCCTGTAAACTTTGTCTTCCTCACCTTCTTGCACATATCCCTGTGGTTGCTCTATAAATACGGTTTCACTGAGCTCACCGTGCAAAAATGCACTTTTCACGTCCAACTGAAACACCGTCCAACCCTTTTGTGCAGCCATGGCCAAAACCATACGTATAGTATCCCATCGTGCCACCGGAGCAAATACTTCATTCTAGTCTATTCCATGCTTTTGTGCGTAGCCTTTTGCGACCAAGCGAGCTTTACATTTGTCAATCTCCCCACTTTCATTAAGCTTAGTCTTATACACCCACTTGACACCGATTTTTTTTGCTCCAACAGGTAGATTCACCAATTCCCAGGTTTCATTCTTTACTATGGCTTCAATCTCCAAGTCCATTGCATTCCTCCACTTCTCACTCCTTGCAGCCTCTTCGTAAGAGGTTGGATCTTCATGTGATATGTACAACACTAAATTCTGCACATCTTCCCCTTCAGACAAACCTTCCCCACTAGTATAATCTTGCATCCAGACTGGTGCTCTTCTATTCCTTTCTCCAAGTGAATCTGGTGTGCTTCCTTCTGATGTACTTGAACCACTTCCTTCAGGTGAATCACTCCCTTCATTTAAGTCGCTGAAGGCAGCTGCTTCTTCTTGGTGACCCTCATCTCTGTCTTCATCGGTTTCATCAGAATCACTCGGTAAATAGTCATCATCTCCCCAATCAAGCTTGACCTCTTCATTATTCCTTCCCCAATCCCAGCCTTCATTTTCTTCGAATACCACATCTCTGCTTGTTACAATTTTTTTGGCAATGGGATCGTAGAGTCTGTAGGCCTTGGATTCTTCACTAATACCAAGAAGCACACATTTGTAACTCTTATAGTCCAGCTTCAATCTCTTGTTATCTGGTATGTGTACATGGCCGATACACCCAAATACTCTAAAGTACTCCACATTTGGCTTGATTCCACTCCAGCTTTCTTCAGATGTCTTGTCTTTCAATGCTGAAGTAGGGCTCCTATTCAACACATGCACAGTCCATCGAACTGCTTCTGGCCAAAATGTCTTTGGCATCTCCTTCTCTGTAAGTAAGCATCTCACCATATTCATAATGGTTCGATTCTTACGCTCAGCTACCCCGTTCTGTTGAGGGGTGTAAGCTGTTGTAAGTTGTCTCTTAATGCCATGAACCTTACAAAATTCTTTGAACTCCAGTAAAGTGAATTCACCACCTCTGTCAGTTCTTAGGCAACATATACAACTCCCTATCTCCTTTTCAACAAGACTTTTAAAACTCTTAAACATTGTCAATGCTTCACACTTTTCAGCTAGGAAATAAATCCAAGTTTTCCTACTAAAGTCATCAATGAAGCATAAAGTGTACCTCTTGTTGCTATTCGATATCGGTGTAATGGGGCCACAAATATCGGCATGTATCAATTGCAGACTTCGTGATGCTCTCCACTGACTTTTCTTTGGCATTGCTTCTCGATGCTGTTTTCCCATATTGCAAACAGTACATACAGTGTTTGCAGCTTTGAGTTGAGGCAAGCCTTTCACTAGTTGCTTGTACTGTAAGGTTCTAAGGCTTTTGTTATTCAGATGACCATATCTTCGATGCCACAGATCAGTGATGTTGTCAGCAGCTGCTTGGAAACATGTTGATGACTGAGGTACCACTTTTGCCAACAATACAAACATTCTGTTTGTTGACATTCTTGTTTGCATTATGAGCCCTCTCCTAGGATGATAGATCTTACACACTCCTTTTTGTATCAGGATAGTCAACTCCTTTTCTTGCAACTGACCGATGCTAAGTAAGTTGTTTTTCAAATCAGGAATATAGAAGACATCTGTTATTACCTGAGTTATTCCCCCAACTTCCAGCTTGATGTTTCCTCTTCCCATCACTGGCATCATTGAGTCATCTCCTAGCTTCACCGAGTGCCTGAAATGCTCATCAAAATCAAGAAACCACTGCTTGTTGCCTGACATGTGGTTTGAGCATCCAGAATCAAGGAACCATATTCCTTCTCGGCTTGTGGTATGAAGCTCTACATAGGACATTAGCAGCAGCTCCTCCTTTTCGTCCAACTCAGCATAATTAACCCTGTTGTTCAAGCTAGGGCATTCGTATTGGAAATGCCCCAACTTTTGACATTTGTAACACTCAATCAAAGCTTTGTCTTCCTCGACCTCGTCCTCTCCCTCTATGGTCACCTCTTCCTCTGCCTCTTGCTTCAACTCTATTCTCAGAGGTGATCTGCAGTGCCTGTTCTTCACTGTGCTGTCCATTCATTCTCTGCTCATGCACCAAGAGGCTGCTTTGAAGCTCATCTATTGTCAATTTGTCGAGGTCATTTGACTCCTCAATTGAACAGACAACATAATTGAACCTCCTCGTCATTGACCGCAAAATCTTCTCTATGATTATCACTTGTTCCATCTTCTCCCCATGCGCCTTCATCTTGTTCGCAATAGTAAGTGTCCGAGCAAAGTACTCATCCACTTTTTCACTTTCCCTCATCTGTAGCACCTCGAACTCTCTCCGTAACGCTTGCAGTTGGGCTCTTTTGACCCTTGTAGATCCTTGGTATTTCTGTTTCATGGAGTCCCAAATACTCTTAGCCGTGTCTTTGTTGAGTATTGTCTCCATTATAGTCCGGTCAATAGCCTGAAACAAGTAGTTCTTGACTTTGAGATCTTTCATCTTTTGATCCTCAATCATCTTGCGCTGAGCCTCGTTTGGTTCCACTCCTTCAGCTGGCACAGTGATTCCTTGATCGACCAAACTCCAGTAATCCTTCGAACGAAGAAGGTTCTCCATCAACATCGACCAATGGTCATAGTAACCATCGAATTTGGGTATGGCCGGCTGAACAAAATTCCCTTCTGTAGCCATAACTCTCTCTCTTTCTGTGCTCTTTCTCTCTTTCTTCTCTCACAATCAAGTCCCAGTAGGGGCTCTGATACCAAAATGTAGAAAAATCAAACTCAAAGCAACAGTATTATCAAACTGTAGAGAATGATTCTTATTCAAACTGAATATAATCTTGGCTCTTATATAGCCATTACATTGAAGCAAAATTGAACAGATGCAGTCCACGATTTACAATCCTAAGATCGTGGTAGATACCTAAAGAAAGGGTCAATACTCTTAACAGATTTCCTAATAAATAGGAGTTATTGACTCAGCAAGAATAAAACAAATCCTAACAACTCAAATACTAACAGCACAAAGTCCTCTTTCTCAACAATTCCTCCCCTAAACTGAACTGCTAATAGCATTCAGTTTACTTCTGCAGTTGATCGAACTCCAAGCAACTCACGGAGTTTTTCAAAGGTTTCCAACTTCAATGGTTTGGTCATAATATCTGCAACTTGTTCATTAGTACCACAATATTTTAGCTCCACAACACCATCTCTTGTGAGATTCCGCAAAAAATGAAACCGCACATCAATGTGCTTGCTTCTACCGTGCATAATAGGATTTCTTGATAACTTAATCGTAGAACTATTATCACAAAATACTGAAATGCACTTACAATGAGAGTGACCGAGCTGATAAAGAATCCTTTTCATCCAGACACCTTGGCATGAACAGGCAGCAGCTGCAACGAACTCAGCTTCGGTTGTAGACAATGTTACAACAGGCTGTTTCCTTGAACTCCATGATACAGCTCCTTCACACATCAGAAAGACATATCCTGACGTACTCTTTCTATCATCTGTGTCACCGGCATAATCACTGTCGGTGTAGGCAAGCAAAACATCATCTGCTCCTCTCTTGTAAAACACCCCCATATTCAAGGTCCCTTTTAAGTACCGAAGTGCCCTTTTTGCAGCTAACATATGTGCCTCTTTAGGTTTAGCCATGTATCTACTTACCAGGCATACAACATACATCATGTCTGGTCTGGTAGCCGTTAGATACATGAGGCTACCAACCATTTGCTTAAACAAATTAGCATCTACATCAGCACCTCCAGCTTCTTTCGACAACTTAGTCCCTGGAACAATAGGATTTCTAACTGAATTGCAGCTTCCCATTCCAAACCTGTCAAGTACTTCACTGGCATACTTTTTCTGACACAGGTGAATGCCTTCAGAGCTTTGCTGTATCTCAACACCTAGGAAGTATTTCATCTTTCCTAGGTCTGTCATGTCGAACTCCAGCTTCATAGAATTTTTGAATTTCTCACACATGCCAACATCATTCCCTGTATATATCAAATCATCAACATAGAGACTTACCACTAAGATTTTACCTCCTTCTTCGGTCTTGATAAACAAAGTAGGCTCATAACTACATCTCACAAATCCTTCCTTGATAAAATAACCCTCTATCCGGCTGTACCAGGCCCTAGGTGCCTGCTTTAATCCGTATAGAGCCTTTTTAAGCCTGTAAACTTTGTCTTCCTCACCTTCTTGCACATATCCCTGTGGTTGCTCTATAAATACGGTTTCACTGAGCTCACCGTGCAAAAATGCACTTTTCACGTCCAACTGAAACACCGTCCAACCCTTTTGTGCAGCCATGGCCAAAACCATACGTATAGTATCCCATCGTGCCACCGGAGCAAATACTTCATTCTAGTCTATTCCATGCTTTTGTGCGTAGCCTTTTGCGACCAAGCGAGCTTTACATTTGTCAATCTCCCCACTTTCATTAAGCTTAGTCTTATACACCCACTTGACACCGATTTTTTTTGCTCCAACAGGTAGATTCACCAATTCCCAGGTTTCATTCTTTACTATGGCTTCAATCTCCAAGTCCATTGCATTCCTCCACTTCTCACTCCTTGCAGCCTCTTCGTAAGAGGTTGGATCTTCATGTGATATGTACAACACTAAATTCTGCACATCTTCCCCTTCAGACAAACCTTCCCCACTAGTATAATCTTGCATCCAGACTGGTGCTCTTCTATTCCTTTCTCCAAGTGAATCTGGTGTGCTTCCTTCTGATGTACTTGAACCACTTCCTTCAGGTGAATCACTCCCTTCATTTAAGTCGCTGAAGGCAGCTGCTTCTTCTTGGTGACCCTCATCTCTGTCTTCATCGGTTTCATCAGAATCACTCGGTAAATAGTCATCATCTCCCCAATCAAGCTTGACCTCTTCATTATTCCTTCCCCAATCCCAGCCTTCATTTTCTTCGAATACCACATCTCTGCTTGTTACAATTTTTTTGGCAATGGGATCGTAGAGTCTGTAGGCCTTGGATTCTTCACTAATACCAAGAAGCACACATTTGTAACTCTTATAGTCCAGCTTCAATCTCTTGTTATCTGGTATGTGTACATGGCCGATACACCCAAATACTCTAAAGTACTCCACATTTGGCTTGATTCCACTCCAGCTTTCTTCAGATGTCTTGTCTTTCAATGCTGAAGTAGGGCTCCTATTCAACACATGCACAGTCCATCGAACTGCTTCTGGCCAAAATGTCTTTGGCATCTCCTTCTCTGTAAGTAAGCATCTCACCATATTCATAATGGTTCGATTCTTACGCTCAGCTACCCCGTTCTGTTGAGGGGTGTAAGCTGTTGTAAGTTGTCTCTTAATGCCATGAACCTTACAAAATTCTTTGAACTCCAGTAAAGTGAATTCACCACCTCTGTCAGTTCTTAGGCAACATATACAACTCCCTATCTCCTTTTCAACAAGACTTTTAAAACTCTTAAACATTGTCAATGCTTCACACTTTTCAGCTAGGAAATAAATCCAAGTTTTCCTACTAAAGTCATCAATGAAGCATAAAGTGTACCTCTTGTTGCTATTCGATATCGGTGTAATGGGGCCACAAATATCGGCATGTATCAATTGCAGACTTCGTGATGCTCTCCACTGACTTTTCTTTGGCATTGCTTCTCGATGCTGTTTTCCTATATTGCAAACAGTACATACAGTGTTTGCAGCTTTGAGTTGAGGCAAGCCTTTCACTAGTTGCTTGTACTGTAAGGTTCTAAGGCTTTTGTTATTCAGATGACCATATCTTCGATGCCACAGATCAGTGATGTTGTCAGCAGCTGCTTGGAAACATGTTGATGACTGAGGTACCACTTTTGCCAACAATACAAACATTCTGTTTGTTGACATTCTTGTTTGCATTATGAGCCCTCTCCTAGGATGATAGATCTTACACACTCCTTTTTGTATCAGGATAGTCAACTCCTTTTCTTGCAACTGACCGATGCTAAGTAAGTTGTTTTTCAAATCAGGAATATAGAAGACATCTGTTATTACCTGAGTTATTCCCCCAACTTCCAGCTTGATGTTTCCTCTTCCCATCACTGGCATCATTGAGTCATCTCCTAGCTTCACCGAGTGCCTGAAATGCTCATCAAAATCAAGAAACCACTGCTTGTTGCCTGACATGTGGTTTGAGCATCCAGAATCAAGGAACCATATTCCTTCTCGGCTTGTGGTATGAAGCTCTACATAGGACATTAGCAGCAGCTCCTCCTTTTCGTCCAACTCAGCATAATTAACCCTGTTGTTCAAGCTAGGGCATTCGTATTGGAAATGCCCCAACTTTTGACATTTGTAACACTCAATCAAAGCTTTGTCTTCCTCGACCTCGTCCTCTCCCTCTATGGTCACCTCTTCCTCTGCCTCTTGCTTCAACTCTATTCTCAGAGGTGATCTGCAGTGCCTGTTCTTCACTGTGCTGTCCATTCATTCTCTGCTCATGCACCAAGAGGCTGCTTTGAAGCTCATCTATTGTCAATTTGTCGAGGTCATTTGACTCCTCAATTGAACAGACAACATAATTGAACCTCCTCGTCATTGACCGCAAAATCTTCTCTATGATTATCACTTGTTCCATCTTCTCCCCATGCGCCTTCATCTTGTTCGCAATAGTAAGTGTCCGAGCAAAGTACTCATCCACTTTTTCACTTTCCCTCATCTGTAGCACCTCGAACTCTCTCCGTAACGCTTGCAGTTGGGCTCTTTTGACCCTTGTAGATCCTTGGTATTTCTGTTTCATGGAGTCCCAAATACTCTTAGCCGTGTCTTTGTTGAGTATTGTCTCCATTATAGTCCGGTCAATAGCCTGAAACAAGTAGTTCTTGACTTTGAGATCTTTCATCTTTTGATCCTCAATCATCTTGCGCTGAGCCTCGTTTGGTTCCACTCCTTCAGCTGGCACAGTGATTCCTTGATCGACCAAACTCCAGTAATCCTTCGAACGAAGAAGGTTCTCCATCAACATCGACCAATGGTCATAGTAACCATCGAATTTGGGTATGGCCGGCTGAACAAAATTCCCTTCTGTAGCCATAACTCTCTCTCTTTCTGTGCTCTTTCTCTCTTTCTTCTCTCACAATCAAGTCCCAGTAGGGGCTCTGATACCAAAATGTAGAAAAATCAAACTCAAAGCAACAGTATTATCAAACTGTAGAGAATGATTCTTATTCAAACTGAATATAATCTTGGCTCTTATATAGCCATTACATTGAAGCAAAATTGAACAGATGCAGTCCACGATTTACAATCCTAAGATCGTGGTAGATACCTAAAGAAAGGGTCAATACTCTTAACAGATTTCCTAATAAATAGGAGTTATTGACTCAGCAAGAATAAAACAAATCCTAACAACTCAAATACTAACAGCACAAAGTCCTCTTTCTCAACAGCTACCTCCATGGACAGCTTGATTTGATTGATAATCTCCGTCTCTATATTCAAATGTTTCCTATGAACAGCTTGAAATTTGATTACAATCCAAGCCTACGGAAAGAACGCATTACTTCGTTACCTACTGGAAATGACAATCCATAAAAAAATATTAATACTTAGAAGATCAACTAGAACGAAGATGATACCTACAAAAAATTACTAAATAACTTAATAAACTCAATTTTTTGTTTTAATTGGTTGGATAACATCATTGTTAAAAAGACATGTTTTAATTGATTATGTGACATCATTGCTAAAAAGATTTTTTTTTTCTTGATCAAAATAAAAAAGTGGAGACAAAAAAAAGCGCCTAGCGACCACTTGTTAGACCTTCACCGGTGGGATCATAAAACTCGCTAAAATCTTATTACACGATTCAAATTGAGAAATTTCATTAGTTGAATGAGATGAGAGTTCATTTGTAATTGGTTAAATAACATCTTTGTTAAAATTTTATTCGAGGATATAAAAATTTAACAATCAAATGCATTGCTTAAATACAAAATAATTCATTTGCCACTACCTTGAGATGCCTATAAATAATTCAATTTTTATTCTCTTGTTGAGAATACGATAAGTTTTCTTTATTAAAGATTTGAGAGAGTAATGTTAAATGGATTATACAAGGGACTAAGGGCTGAAGGCTGAGATTTGAGAGTTAAACTTGAGTTGTAAAGTTGGTACTATTGTATCTATTTTTTCTCAATAGTCAAAAAAGAAGACCGGATCACACTTCATAAACATAAACAAAATAATTTTATCGAATCACGTAAATTTTAGTGTTATAAATTGTGTTTTGATTTTTTTTATTTCTCTTATTTATTTTTTTGTCATTGTACTGACAAAATTATTGTGATGAGTCTCTAATTAAGGAAAGAAACACTTGAAATATTAGAAAACCCACCACCAATTTATTTATTTTTTTGATCAAACACCACCAAATTGAATCAATTGGACGGTTAGACCCTCTTTTTGCCCTTTTCCAGATATCTGCAAAAAAATAAAATAAAAACTTAGTTAACAATCAGATGTCCTAAGAGTCATACATAGTAGAGCAAATTCCGATGTTATACCCCAATGTACTTCACTTTCTATCATTCAAATAGATCAACATGTGGACCAACTTGCACCGTTAGCTCTGTTAACGATATTTGCAAAAATGATCATTAGAATTGTCGGTAACTGTTAGATTTTTTTCATTAGAATTTTATTATTTATTACATCATTATGTTAATAAATTAAGTCAATTTTTTTATACCGATAGCATTACTAATCCACCAAAGGTATACCTAGAATGCATTATTAAACTAGACAAAACGATATTTGTGTACAATTATTAGTATTATAAGATACATGACATATATCTTACATTTTGATATGAGAATAGAATTATACATAACATATTGTTATATTATTTTTTCATTGTATCATACGATATGTAATACGCATCTTATAATACATTTTAATTAAAATTAAAAAACAATACACACATTACCATTTTTTTTATATTTTCATTGTAAACACGCATCACACAAAATGATAATTGAGTTGAAATGATATTTATATTGGTTTGGGCGATATATACTGTTATATTTATATGTACGTTGTGATACATGGTACCTTTCTCTCCAATTGACCAGAAAATGCAGAAAAAGTAGGCTTCCTCTGGGAACTGAATGGAGCCAAGGAGAGACTGAAGCTTATAAAAGCTGATCTGTTGGAGGAAGGAAGCTTTGACCAGGCCATACAAGGAGTTGAGGGAGTCTTCCACACTGCATCTCCAGTGTTCGTGCCATACGATCACGACGTTCAGGCAGGACTGACATAGTGCCCCTGTAGATAAATAATGATAATCACGTAGTTGAATCATTGATTTTTCAAACCTGAATGCCTCGTATCCACACACCAGTTGGACATACTTTACAATTTCGATTGACCTTACTATAGTTGGCCAAATAGATCGAAGCAGGCAATCTTTGTGCTGTCTACATAATATTAACTTAAAGAGTTGGAATCTGCATTTTGGGTTTGTTTGATTGTATGGCCTTTCTACTATGATGCATAAAGAAAGCTTAATGGCCTAATGCGCAAAAAATGCTGTGGGCCCTTGCGCGAGTGGAATTGAACGGTGGTTTCTTTACAGAACATTGCCCAGCTCATTGCCACCTGGTTGATATGATGGATAATTTGTGTTGGTGAAAAGACTCTGTAAATGATTCTATTCAGCAGACTTTAACTTTTCGTTTATTTCAATAAGGGTGTTTTTTCCCAACTTCTGCATATCATACAAAATCTGAATGTAACTGCTAACATTGCAGGCAAAAGTGATTGATCCTATCATAAAGGGCACCTTGAACGTGTTGACCTCTTGCAAGAAAGCAAGCAGTGTGAAAAGGGTTGTGCTTACCTCGTCCTCCTCTTGCTTAAGATGTCGTGCAGACGTCCAACAAGTTTCTCCTCTTAATGAATCCCACTGGAGTGATACTGAGTATTGTAAACGCCACAATGTAACAAGACTTCCAGCTTTGTTATGTTTCTGAAAACAACATAGTTATGTTTAAAAGCATATGCATAAGTTTACGAAGCATCCAAATTTTGTAGATGCTAAAATTCCTAATCGGAATTCTTGCTTGCAGCTATGGTATACATATGCAAAGACAATAGCAGAGAAAGAGGCATGGAGAGTAGCAGAAGAAAGTGGGATAAATCTAGTGGTTGTGATCCCCTCTTTTGTAGTTGGTCCCTTGCTTACGCCCCAACCAACCAGTTCATTGCGACAAATACTGACCATCATCAAAGGTGACATTTTCATTATTGTCTAGATGATTTTTTTAAAACACCATCATGCATGGGCAAGGCTGATGTGTTTCCTAATAATTTCTACTATTGGAGATCATAATAAGCCATATCACCATATGGACGGTGCGGTGACTCTTTCCACTAAATTTTTTTTTGATAGGAAACACAATTTTCTTAAAAGAAAATTAGCGTTCAAGTGAAACTCAGTAATTGCTTAAATGGAAAAAAAGTATTATTCCTTTTCATTAAGTGGAAAAAGCCTCCTTCACAGAGAGAGCAAAACCAACAGCCATGTACTATTGTGCAGGGATAGATGAACCTTAATTGGTAACTATGGAATTGTTGTTAATGCAATTATGAGTCAAAGGTGAATGTATTTAGTAGTTCTCAGATAATGTGTGTTTGATATCCTTATGCTCCGTTTGATAGGGAGGATGGAAAGTAGTAGGTATATATTTTCTATTATTTAAAGATAGAAAGTAGAAATGATACACTTTCCTTTCTTTGTGTTTGGTTGAATGGATAGAAAATAAAAATTACTAATTTTTTTTTAATTTTTTTTGTGCTTACTAAGACTAGGGGTGATAATCGAGTCGTGTCGTGTTAAATTTGTGTTGAGTCATAAAATTTTTAATTTTATTTTTTTAAATTTTTTTTAAAAAAAAAAAAATATATATATATATATATATAAATACATATTTTATCATTGTATTTTTATATTAAATTAATATATACATAATATATAAACAAACAAGATACATTTCAACACAAATCATCCACTTTCCTTTCGATTTTAGAGGGATTGATTTTAGTGAGTTGGAAGGAAAGTTAATTCACCACTTTTTCATTTTTCCTATTTTCCTTCCTTATCAAACATGATGTTTTATCTATCCCTCCAACTTTTCATCCTTCTATTTTTTCATCATACCAAATGAAACATTATTCAATTTTTTCCCTAAGGGAAGTTGAGGAAGAGGAAAGTAGCCAAATTCAACCAGATAACCCAAGATTCAAATACTATACTCAACTATCAGATGAAAAAGAAAAATGTTACTCTTGAAGCAGTGATGGATACACTCATATCACTTACATAATTTGCACTCAGAAGTCGTAAAAATTTGAAGTTATCATTCAATGCAATACACACTCAACGATAATCGTTTTTAAGATTTTATCAAAACAACAATGCCCATACATATAATTTCTATTATGCAGGTTATGCTTACCTATTCCCTTAAACTGCCTGGTTGGAGAAATCCTCACTGACTTTCCAAGAAGCATTTAAGATTCAGTACCCAAATCGACCACCATGTGACCGCCAAACAAATCATCCTACACCAAGTCCACAAAAAAAAAAAAAACTACAAATGTTTCCTGGATCTTAATGAGCTCAATTTATGGACTTGTAGTTTCAAATTAGTTTTAAATATATGAATGATAAATTGCATAATAGTATTTGATCATAGATTATTGCATTCTCCCTTTTTTTATTTTAAATCTATTTTCTATTTCAATATATGAAAGTGAATTTAGAAAAACGAAAATCTGTGTGCTTTTATCGTAGATATACTAGGAGACAGCAAAATAATTTTAGTATATGATTTTGAGGTAAAGATAGTAAACCTAATAGTTTTTACTTTGGTTTGGTATTTATCGGGCAACATAATAACATTCAGTCATACAAATCAGCCACTTTTTTCGATCTTCAAATCGAAGAACATATTTGGTTTTGCACTTTCAAAATATTAATTATTTTTTAGTTTGATACAACACGTAAGCTCATTGTAACGTGACGGAATTAATTTTCTTGTCCCTGCAACTTCTTGTCAGGTGTAAGAGGAGACTACCCAAACGTAAGAGGAGGGTTTGTGCATGTAGATGATGTAGTGGATGCACATATATTAGCAATGGAGGAAAGTAAAGCATCAGGCAGGCTTATATGTTCAAGCACAGTAGCACATTGGTCAGAGATCATTGAGATGCTAAAGACCAAATATCCAATTTATCCATATGAAGACAAGTAAGAAAAAAAATGTAGTTTCTATTATTTGACCTTCACTACATTTTTTAGGTGATAAAAAAAAAACAGCAGTTACAGAATCAAATTGCAATTGAGCTGCTAAGCAGCCCCATAACTTGTTCCTAAATTGGATGCTTGTAAGTGTACCTTGGTTATCCTTTTCAGGTGCAGCAGTCAAGAAGGAGACAACAACCCACATAGCATAGGCAGCAGCAAGATTCTTCAGCTGGGTCTCCCGGCTTTAACAACACTTGATCAAATGTTTGATGACTGCATCAAAAGTTTCCAACAGAAGGGATTTCTTTGAAGGTCAACATATCTTCTGCAAGTTCATTCAGCTAATTGGGCTGTAGTTTTCTACATTATTAGATTGTGTTGTACAAACTAAAAACATATGGAGCAGACTTATATGAATGTTCCGGCAATTGGGAAAAGAAAATTCAATATTATATTGAGTTGTAGGTGATGTCTTTGCACCAAAACTTTCTAAAAACTGTGCTGTATATTGTCTGTTCTAGTCAAACGAAACATTTTTAACTGCTTAGGGAACTCAAGTCAATGCTTCATTAGTATCAGTTATTGAAAAATAGAGAGCCACGGGTATAGCATACAGGTATGAATTATAATCATCTTTTTGTGCATTTGTTCTCTGCCATACAATACATGCACAGGCTTGATCCACAGATATATTTCTTGCCACAAAGAGGAAGTAAATAAGTTTGCACAATTGGTATGCTCTGCAAATCTATCAAATTCAGCAAATAGATTAAAGCTTATGATTGCAATCTAGGTTTGGAGTTCCCCCTATAGTTGTTTAAAATAAGATTTGAAACTCATCTAATAGATTTTTGGGTGGAGCTATTTTTACCCTACAAATATCTTTTCTCACCCCCATTAAACTATCAATTATAAAACTACCAAGTCCACCACTACTGTGTCTACCCCACTAATGACTAAGTCCACCCCATTAAAGACTAAACTTACCATGTGCAATGTTTGAGTTCTTCTTAGTTATGTTTTAATGTGTCATGATATCAACAATTAAATTGTGGATAAAATATACAAAATAGGTTATATTTGACTCTTAACAAACAAAAACGGATAAACCTTCACTTAAATACTTTTTATAAACTAAACATTTTGTGTGAATTTCTCTTCAAAAAAGAGATAGTAAGTTAAGTTTGTATAGTTGTATATATACATACTAGTTATTCCTCATGCCTGAAGGCACGAAATAGTAAAAAAATGATCAGCATATTTATATTCACACTCAAAATGTAATTTACAAACACAAATGAGAGATAAAAAAATTTAAACACTAATTGTAGTGGGAGTGAGCGGTGGTAGTGGTGGTGGGCGACAGTAGTGATGATGAGAGACAGCGATGGTTGGGGTGGATAAGGCGACGATCGTGGTGGTGATAACAGCCGTGGGTGGCAATGTTAATGGTGATGGTGGATTTTGAGTGACGATGATGGTAATGGCAACCATGGGTAACAACGGTAGTAGTGGTGGTGGTGGGTGTGGGTGGTAGTGGACGACGATGATGGTGGTTAACAGTGGTGGTGATGGGCAATGACGATGGTGGTGATGGGCGACGATAGGTGTTTCTGGACGACAGTATAATGGGTGGCGGTGATAAGCGTGGTAAGGGTAAGTGATAGTGGGTGGCTGTAGTGGTGGGCGATAATAGGTGGTGGTTGTTAGTGGTGGTAGGTGTGGTGGGATAAGTCATAGTGGCTGGTGGCTGGTGGCGATGGGTGGTGATAGGTGCTGACGGCGGGTGACGGTGGTAGTGGGATGACGATGGTAATGATAATAAGTATAAAAATAAGATGACGATGATAGTAGCTGGTGATAGTGGTAGTGGTGGTGGTGGCGGCGATGGGGCAGTGAGGGTAGGGTGGGGTAGAGGTGGGGTAGTAGGTGGGGTATTGGTGGGTTGGTGATGATGGTGGTAATTGTGATGGTCATGGGGGTAGGGGTGAGACAGTGGGCGTGGTAGAGGTGATGATGGGACAGTAACAGAGGCGGTAAGGAGCGACAGCGGTAATGATGATGGTAGGGTGCAGCAGCGGTGGGGCAATGGAAGTGGTGATGGTGGTGACAGTGGCGGTGGTGGTGCGTATGGTAGGGTGGCGATAGTGATGGTGTTAGGGATGGGGGTGGTGATGGTGGTGGTGGTGGTGGAGCAGTGGGGATAGTGGTGTTAAAGGTAGTAGTGAGACGGTTTCAAACACTATTTTTTATTTCAAGTACTTATGAGAAATACTTTTAAAAAATTATTTCAAACATACTCTTAGGGGTTTATTTTTTATATTAAATTTGAGGTGTTAATATTAGTTGTTAGATTAACTTTAAAGTAAAATTTAAAACGATCTCAACCGTAAATAACAAATGTCATTTTATTTATCGTTTGATATTTAAATTTTATTACACTTTATTATATAGATATATTTAACCTTATATGTATTATACATAAAACTTGAATAAAATCATTGATATTGATAAAAAAAAAAAAAAACACGTGCAACAAAATAAAATAAATTTAGAATCATTACCAATTTGAATATCACTTTAGAGATTTATCCTAAATAATTAAATATATTTTCGTGTTGACCGTATGAGATGGGGTATAGAAAAAAAAACCTTATAGGTGAAAATTGATATAAGTTTAGTCATTAGTGGGGTGGGTATAAAATGAGATAAGCTTAGTTACTAGTAGAATGGATATAGAAAGGATAAACTTAATAGTTTTATAATTTTCTTCAATATAGATCATTAGCTATGAATTTAAATAGAACTCACTATATTTAAGTGGATCTCCCACAAATATATGGTGGGCAATCTACTATTGGGCGAATTAAGAAAAAGTGTATTGAAGGGATTTGGATCCTTTTAAAGTACGTGATGAAAAAACCTTTATTAGCAATGCATTGAAACCTATATAATGTTTTCCAAATCCAAACATCAACAAATGCACAAATTCGTGGAGATATGCATCACTTGGGTGATGTCCAACCAGCACTCAAATTTGAGTAAGAATTTGAAGAAATACAAAGTACTCCAATGGTAACAAATTTAGCGAGTTTCGATTGTTACCAAGGTGCACCAAAACTACAAAAGAGATTTAGATGCAAGCCACATGACATCCCCCCCAAAAAAAAAAAAAAAAAACAAAACCAACAAAAGCACCTAATATTGCATACCAAACTTCCTTTGCCCACATGCTTTCCACCCATAAACACACACAAAATGGCCAACAAATAGTGAATTGCATGGCTTTATTGATGATCTCTTTTTTCTCAAAAACCATTAATATCACCATCGAACAAATGTGTGTGCGTGTTAGAGAGAGAGAGGGAGAGAGGTGCCAGAAAACTGCATTACAGGGGGTCCAGGGTTGGTAGCGGGTTACCTGGTAAAGCTGCTGCTGGAAAAGGGACACGTACTTTGCGAAATCCAGGTACCGTTTGATAGTCATTGATACATTCAGTCTCTCCATCTATATACGTACTATGAACAGCATGAAACTGAATACTTTTCAAGCCTATGCAAAGAATTATTTTCAACACACTACGGGCATGGTTGATTTGGTTTTCAAAAATAGTTTTTTGTTCTCAAAATTCTAAAAACAAGAAAAATATTGTTTGTTTAGTTTTTTTTGTTCTCTAATTTTTTAAAAATTTTGGGAATCGAGATGTAGTTTTAAAGAACAATAAAATGATATTTTATGAGTTTTCAGGCTAAAATAGAAAACAAGATAAACAATCTCTCCTTTTTAACGAGGTTCACCCCATCAAACTTCCTTAGTATCAAAATGCATTTTTTTTTGTTAAAGTATAAAAATCCTTTACTTGTGTATATTTCTCAATCTCCACTTTTTCTCTCTCTTCTCTCTCTCTCTCTTTGTGCAACGATACTGTCCAAACGAAACACAGACCATTTCTCTCCCACTTCGACAAATCCAAATGAACACACTCACAATTTGGGTTCAAAAACTCCGACGATCTTCAACATCTTCTCCGTCCTTTCCAGTGTCTTTTTTTTTTTTGCATTTGGGTTCAAGACACAAGTAGTGGTTGTGGGTTTTGGTGGTGGTTGTGGATTTTTGGTGATTGTCAGTTTCGGTGCTTTGTGGGTTTCGGTGGTGGTCTTGATGCACAGTGAAAGAGAGAGAGATAGAGAGTCGAAGAAAGGTGGAAATTGTAGATTATTGTCTAAATAAATTTAATAATTTTTATTCTTTAAAATTATTTTCAAAAATATATAAACAAACAAATTTTACAATTTAAAAATTTTTAAAAACACTTTCTTCAAACTCTTCTCAAAAATAGTTTCTAGATACTATTTTTGAGATGTAAACTAAACAGGCCCTATTACTTTTTTTTGAATGTGTTCGGGAAGTCTCGGATCTACAAAGAAGTGTCTAAAAATTCAATATTACCAGTAGTAATAAAGAATTTTCAAATTAACTCTTTTTTGGGTGACAATTAACGCTCTTAATCTTAAGAAAGATCAAAAACAAAGTCCTGTCCTACTCTCAAATCATGAGGGTCTAAGGAAAGGGGAAGCATGACTGCAGTAACCCCATAGACCTTATAAAACAGGGGAGGGAGAGAGAAATTTTTGTAGTCATACGCCAGTATAAACATGGCAGAATAGTTTTTATAGTTTACCAAAAACATGCGATATTGCTTCTTAGGGCAAAATGTAATGTTTCGGTATAATCTCAAATTGCTTATCTTAGCCCGAATTTCACTAGAAAATGCAGAAACAGTAGGCTTCCTCTGGAAGCTGGGTGGAGCAAAGGAGAGACTGAAGATTGTGAAAGCTGATCCATCTGTTGGTGCATGGAAGCTTAGACGACGCCATAAAGGAAGTTGATGAGGTCTTCCACACAGCATGTCCGCTACTCTTGCCATACCATTGCAATATTCATGCAAGATTAACATAGAACTCGAATTTAATTAACCACAGTCATAAATTGATAATCGAGCCATCAAAGCAGTCCATGCTCGATACTCACCTGAATGCATTCTCTACCTACATACCAGCTGACCATTCTTATCAATATAGATTAACTTGATATTGTTAGAACATCCAACGCACAACCAATTGGCAATGAGTGGAGAGGCCCCCCCAGCATATAAACCAATCTTGAGTGATTCTAATCATTTGATTTGGGATACAAGCTCTCTTTACTAATATAACTGGCCAAAGAGAGTAAAGTGTCACTAGATCCATCTTTGACACACTCTATAAAAAGTTAAAACCAGTAGCGCAAACAGACGGATAGATCTTAGTGTAAGAGGTTGAAGAATTACATCAAAGAAAAAGTGATGTGTGCATAGACATGCATGGCCTCAACTGGTAACACAATCACTTTAGAATCGGCTATACTGAAAAAACAAGAAGGAAAGAAACTGTGCAACAATCCAGTAAGGAACGCAAGTCCATGCTTCATTCTTAGTCACCTAAATTACCAGTGAGTGATAGAAAGAAATTATGAGCGGGTACAATACACGGATGAGATCATCTTTTTTGGATTGTTCTCTGTCTTGTGCCCAAAGTATGCGATTGACCCATTGTTAAGTTCTTACCACAAACAAATTTCCCTTGTTGGCAATGTAGTTCTGTATGATATCTGTCATATCATATAACAAACTTAAGATTTAAAAGATGAATCACTGTAAGTGCGGTATGTTCATAACACAATGCTTTCCAGAAATTCAAAGCAATATAAGACAAAATAAATAAGGTAAAAAGGAAATGGATCAATATCTGATTAGGTTCATTACATGTGATATCTGCAACATGAAAAAATGGCAAATAATGTTCTCTCAAACCTACATCAACAATAGCACAAACTTCTGGATGCCAAATCTGCACCACTTAAGACTAAGTCAGTTTCAAGACCTCTCCTACAGACCACCATTATGAGAAAACCTCAAACAAAACACAAACTATTATATTATTTCACCTTTCAAACCCATTTATACTTCCAAGGGAGTGCTGCTTCTCCTGAGCCTAAAGTGGCTGTACACATCATGATCTTCAAGAACATACATGCAGTAGCCAATATGCTGAGTAACATCACAGTTCCCTGATATGATTAGTTTTGCATACTCTGTTCTGTGGCCATTCAGCTCATTGCTCTTAGTATCAACGCCATAGTAAGCTTAATGTGTAATGTAAATATGTTGAGATATAGGCCTTTGAAAGAGAGAGGACCCAATCTTTTATAAAGTGGACACATCTTGGACGCTCTCTCCACCATCTTCGAAAAAGAAGGGAGAACACAATGTTTCATTTACAAACTCATGATGCAATTCTTATGCTTTTTCTTTTCTTCCATTGGTGTTCCCTCTGTAAAGAATTCATCGCCACCTGTTAGCATCTTACCAGTGGACGACCCATTTCCACCATTAGTTCTCTTACACAACAAGAAAACTAATGCCAAGGGAACAGAAATAATCACTAGTCAAAATCACTTTAAGAAATATATATCACATATTACTTATTTCAACAGTAAGAAACTCATCTATTACCAGTCTTACAGTAATTTTAGGGATAGTTCGCAACTTATATGTATAGGAGATTAACCCTACAAGGCTACAACCATAACCTGCAAATGTAATGTAACAACAAAATAGCAAGAAATTAGCAACTACCCATTACCAATAACAAACGAAGACCAAAGGACCATCCACTTGATAGAGCGAGAAATATAGTTCTCTTTTTTGCCATCATTCAATATCACAGATACTGAGATCATCCAAGCTGCTAAACTCACCCAAGAGGTACCCATAATTGTCTATAATCTTTGAACCAAGCTCCAATCCTAAGTTAACCCCTTGACCACCTTGTATAATAGCACTTAACCTGAAAAGGTTCGAGCTTTATCTCCCTCCATGTTAATAATGTTTTGAAAAAAATTCACTGTATCCCTTAAATTATCAATTTTTTTAAATTACTTGAATCAATTTTATATTATCCCAAATGCCATTTTTTGGTATCTTTTAGAACAAAATTGTTAACATATTTGTGACAAAGTAAAACAAAATAAATAATTTATCGATAAAAAAAATAATTTCAATAAAATTTATGATAGACATTGATAACTAAACTAATATAAAATTAATAGTATGATTAAAAATATAATGTCAAAAATATGATAATTGAGGGAGGAAAATAAGAGGATTTTTCTTCAGTACAATTCAACGGAGTAAAACAGGCGCAAGTCTGAAATGATATGGATTAACCTTTACTTATTAAGGTTGTCCATAGCTGGATGAGCCCCCGGCCCAAGAATCATTGCCTGACCCAACAAACTTCTTCCTAGGAATGGGCCAGATCGGGTCATCCCTCAAGAACAATAACTAAAAGCCCTAATACTGCAAGGATCGTTAAAACTGCTTTATTAAAGTTTTGAGTTTTGACCATTAAGTTTTTTTTTTTTTTACGTTTGTTCATGCACTATTGCAAAGGGAGTGGACGACGAGATTTAAACTCGCAATCTTGAGGTCCAAGAACGGATCATGAAGTTGACCAACTAGAATATTCTATGTTGATAAATTATATTATAGCCAATAAAATGGTAGATCATAAATTTTTTGGCCCAAGAATAATCTAGCCCGGTCCATACCAATGGCTTCCCCTGCTTGTTCGTCGCTACCAATCCAATCTCAATTCGGATAACCCAAAATGCTAACCCCAACTAAATTACAAACTAGTTGGGCCTAGAATCTGACAAATAAGGGTCCTTTAGAAATTGGTACACCAAATTAAACATAATTTTAAAAAAATATACAGAATAAAATGTGTTGAAAAAAAGTACACAACTGAGATACAAAAACATAAATGCCTATTTTGTAAAATTTTCTTTACTAAAAACCGTAACAAGACATTTATCTTAAACGCTGAAATTTAGGGTCATTTAATTCGAAATCTCTAGTGTATCTTGATTCATGCATATTTTATTTTTTTTGGAAAGTAGTTTGTTTTCAAATTATATTTATGCATTAAATATCTCCTAATTTTATGGAAGAATTTTAATATTCCATTTATTTTAGGATATATAACTTTGTTTGAATTTCAAAATTTATTAATTGTTTTTTTATATAATTTGAAATATAAAATTATTTATATTGTTAAAAAAAAGTAACAAATTTATTAAGCAATAGTGTAACAAAAACAGTGTTCAGTGATTTTGTGTATATGATAACAAATTCAAAACAAAGATGAACTGTTTTGAATAAAATTGTATAAAAATATATGTTTTGACAAAATGTAATATACACTGTTATGGAGTTCGGATATTAATATTATTTAAAAACAAAATCACTTTCCACAAAAAATACGAATAAATCAAGGTGCATTAAATATAATTTGAAAACAAAATCACTTTCTAAAAAAAATATACATGAATCAAAGGAGGACATAAAAATACAAAAATATTAAAGTTCTCTCATAAAACTAGGAGATGTTTAATGCACCATTTTTCAAAAATAATACGCTTGGATCAAAGAAGGATATAAAGGTCAAAAAAAATATGAAAATTTCAAATAATGTAATTGAAAATAAATAAGTATCAAAATTAAGGACTTTTTTATTCTATATTTTTTTCTGTGTATTTTTTTACAATTAACTCCAATATAGTGTACCCCTTGCAATTTTGCCGACAAATAATTATGTTTAATCATATCGTTGATAATGGATTTTTAAGAGCTATCTCCAATAGACTATTTATTGTCACTAAATTCTCTACTTTAGAGAGTCAACGTCAAAATTTCATCACCAATAGATTCTTTATTTAAGTTTTTTAAAATAAAGAGTGTAATTTGATTCTCTACATTTAGAGAGTCAAACTTTTTCTTTTCTATTTATTTGAAGAGTAATGCTGCATGGTATATTTACTTTTCCAAAACGGGATAAAGCATATCTCTATACTATTTATGTCAAAACCAACTTCTTCCCCCGTCACAGTTGGAAATGATATCTAAG
>CAUOFW020003228.1:0-39028 GCA_963454935.2 Ilex paraguariensis | reverse complement strand
TTTACTTCGTTGGAAATCAATAAAACACAGGTCAAAATAAATAATAAAACAATAGCAAGGTTATTGCTAGATAACACTCAAGTAAACTAACAATAAGTACCCAAAACCATATTGGTGCCATCAAATAAAAGTTGGACATTGAATTAATTTATCAATCATACAAAAACAACACAGTAAGCAAGAGAAAGAAAAAAAGATGTATGTTAAAGAAGCAAAGAAAATTTCAAAATTCTTTGTAGCACCTAAAAAATTGTATAAAGTCTAAATCCAATACACGAACCTAAACAAACAACATAAAATAGAACTCGAATCCAAACTAATCATAAAATGAACCTAAACAAATAATAGAACAAAAAGCCATGCTAAACCAACCAACATAAAATTAAAACAGAGTTGTGTGATTGAATTTGAAAGCTCACATCAAATAAAATAAAAAAACCCATGCACCTATGTAACTTTTGGTCCATTCATTACCACCTCAAAATAGACCAAAAGTTAGTAGTGATAGAACCGCAAAACAACAATATTCCATGTGTAGTAGAAACCAATAAAAAGGATTCAAAGAACTAAAATTAAAGTACTCGTGATATGGATCATTTAACTTCTATATACACTAACATGAAAATATACCAGCATTTAATTCTAGAAATCATATCCCCCAAAGCCTCCATTTGAGTTGTTATAGCTTCTATATGGGACTCATTCAATAGTCCACCCAAACAGAAAAAAGCCATTAAAAAAATTAGTAATCTTCTATCTTGAAGGTAAAATATCAAAGAACCGTTGTTTTTTTTGATCAAATCATGGAACCATGTTGAAAATAAATGAAAAGATGTTAATATAAAAAGATGGAAATTTTTTTTTGTACATATAAAGTATTGTATGTAAGTTACTAGAAGTGAAGATGCACTCACTATAACTTTCCCAAAAAAAATCCACCAAAATACAACAAAACTTTCATCAATCAGCTTCCGAATATATTAATTTTACTATCCTACACCTCAACGATCAAGCATATGCCTTTCATCCCAATTATTTTCATAAATACAACTTTCATTACAATTTTTGTCCTGAAATTATCACTGTTCTTCATGTCTAGCAAAGTAAACACAAAAAGAATAGCGTTGTATAATAAATTGAATGCACTATCAAAAGAAGAGAGCATTAACAAAGTACAAAAAAAAAAAAAAAAAGAGCCAATGAATTAAACAAATTTCAAATTGTTTATAACTAAGGAGCAAAATTTAGAGTCAAATATTTCAAAAATTGAAGAACTCGTTCAACATCAAAATATATATATGCACATAAAATATTTTTTCCCCGACATCAAAACAGTTCAACATCAACTCACAATCTGAACAAAGAATTTCAAATTTAGACACTAACCAAAGACTCAAAGAGAATAAAATCAAATATTGACCATTTAAATTCAGAAGTAATCTCAAAAACACAAATAAGAGATGTTTAGAGAGAATTAAGGAAATGATGAACTTACACTACAAAAAATAGTAACATCATCCATTTTTTGATGGTTGTACGGTTACAACAATGGTGGTTACGCAGCCAATTTCATAAACTATATATAATTAACACCAATTGCAACAAAATAACCCTAACATTCAATTGTAAGACCCTAAAAAAACAATGTTATTTAAAAAAATGAAATCAAAACCTAAATGCAATCAAAATAAACCTAACATTGAATTTCAAAACCATAACATTCACTCAAATACCACCAATAACTATAACATTCAATCAAAATGTGACTTACAACTATAACATTTAATAAAAGTCCCATCTTATAATAACATCCAAAAAACCATTTCATACAAGTAACTGACAATAATCATCAATGCAACATCCCAACTCATTCGACTAACAAAAACAACATTCAATTTTAAAGCTCCAACGGTCAATTGCAAACCTAAATTTCAATTCCACAAAAATTAATCATCAAAACTTCATGTTATAAAATTAACATCAAATTTGAAAATAATGAAGTCAACATCACAAACCTTAACATCCAATTTCATAAAAAATTGAAAAAATGAAATTAATGCCCAATCAAAATCAAAATAAACTTAACAACATTAAATCAAACACCATTAACAACTACAAAACCCTAACTATGAAAATTCTCAAATAAAAATCCTACAATCCTATCAGTTAATTTCTTACAAAACTTATCAAACCATAATGAGAAAACACCCAAATTAACACCCGATATGAGAAAATTCATTGAAAAATTACAAAATACCCAAAAATATCAAATCAATACAAAACACCCAAAATATCAAACAAATGTGTTGTGTGTGTTACTGTATGTCTATGTGTGTGTTGTTGTTGCTACTACTGTGTGGGTGTGTGGGTGGGCAGGGGCGGAGCTAGACTTCAACTCAAGTGGGGACAACTTTCAATATATGAATGGTTAAACTCGGAGTGTTAATACTATTTTACAAAAGTATAGTTTCATCGAAATAGCATATACAAGTAATATACAAAAAGAGTTGACAAAAAAAGTTCAATATAAAATTGTACCAAACAAATACTTTTGTATCAAAAAAATAGTGTGCAATAATAAATTGATTCAATACATGAAAAAATCCAAATTCTTGAAAATCTTCATAATTGTTTCAACAAATTTTCACAAATAGTACTTGAAAATTCTTTCTCAACATATGCAGCCAAGTAATTATTCATTCATTGATCTCTTAACTTTTTACTATGTACCTTATTGAGAAGTATTTATCAAAAATAATGCATTATTCAATCACAATCAATCAAAATAGTTTAGGAAATCAAACAATTTTTAACATAAATACAAATCTAGTAAATCAAACTTGGACATATAAACAACCTAATTTCTTACAATCAGATTCCTCAAGCCTATCGAACCAAATGGTTTAATCAAAAAAATAGTCCTCAACATGTAAATTCTAAATATAACAATCTCACTAAATTTAACAACTTGTAATTCTTTATATTAATTTAACATACAAAAATAGCACAACAAATATAAGTATATATATGTGATCAGATAGACCAAATCTGGAATTGTAGGAGTGAAGTTCTTAGAATCATGTGATCTCTAAAAAGTAAAAGTATAAGTACTTTTTGTTGTTGCTAAAGACTAAAGAACCCTACATGTTTGAGAAAAATACATGGCTAGTCTAGAGTATAAAATATTTTCAATGGGGGCAACTTCTAACATTTTAATATTTCAAACATTTTACCTTACTCCCCAAACATTTTTAAAATTCCAATGGGGGCAACTTTTAACATATTCTTAAATTTCACCTAACTCCCCAAATACTTTTAAAATTTCAGTTGGGGCAACTGCCCCACTTTAAATCCGTGCGATATGTGTGTATGTGTGTGCTAGTGTGTGTTCGACTGTTTAAGAATCGTGAGATAGAGAGACGTAGAGGGTGTGCAATCTGTGTATGTGTTTGAATATGTGTGTGTGTGTGTGTGAGTCGTGAGAAAGAGAGGGGTACTTGCGTCATGGCAGAAAAGCGATCTAGGAGAGAGGGAGCCTAAGTTGGGTCTTCTTCCGCAGAGGAGCGAGAGGTTAGAGATTGAGAGAGAGAAAATGAGAGTTTTTGAATTGGATTGCTTGGGCTGAATGGGTGGGATTTTATTTTAGGTTAAGATGCATTGCAAGTCATTGGATTGAAATGTTTATTTTGGGTTGGGATGCATTGCAAGCCATTGGATTGAAATGGGAGAAGTGAGATGAAATGTGGGCCTTTGAATTAAAAGTGAATTTAATTTGAACCATCCTTGTACTTTCCAAAATAAATTAAAATTTAATTAAATTTTGAAGTGAAAATGAATTCAAATTTGGTTCTATCTTATTATTAGAAATAGAAACATGGTATAAATTTCTTATGCTTTTGAAAAAAGAAATGTTATTTGGACCTTATTTAGGGACTTAATGTTGTACAACCATTGTATTGGTTGTGGGTTTCATTTAATATTGAAACTTTCAACTAATCCAATAATTACATTAAAGCCACATCATTAAATCACTAAATAGGGTCCCCAAATAAGGTCTCTAGCATTACTCTTTTTAAAAACTTAGGATAAATTACACTGACATCCCTAACATTTGATTTTATTACACAAACACTCCCTCACGTTTCCAAAATTATACTGAGACCCTAAAAAATGAACAGCGTTAACAGCACAAATAAAAAGACTATTTTACCCTCACCTTAACTATCCATTAAGACGCAGGACCTTGGCTTGGCTTGGTCAATTTTAATCATGGCTATGGCTTGTTCAAGTATAGGAACAAGAGCAGAAGAAAAGCTTGTTTCAATAATGTTGGAGTTCTGCATAGCCATTTTGTCTAAGGTAGTAACTAGTAAGGTTATTTTTCCTACAAGAATTTGTGTGTAATGTTTGATAGTTGTTGACAAGTTGTGAGTTTAAAAAGGAGTAGGAAAGCCTGGAGGACGGAGGTGTAAGTGGTATTCTCTAAGAGCTTAAGAAAAGAAATTTGGCGATGACATGACATACTTTGGGGCACATTCCTAGATTCCGACCACTGGTTTGAGAATCTCTTTCGTCATGTTCACTTTTTATTATCACTAAAAATGCATTACGTGCGTGGTGGCATGTGAATAATTTTGTTACACAAAAATTAATAAAATATATATATATATATATAATATATATATATATATATATATATATATATATATATATATATATATATTTAAATAAATATATTAAATTTATAAATTTTAATTTTTTATTATTTATATTCTATTATAAGATTATGAAAATTTTATATATTCCCAAAATTCTTTGTTCTAACAATAAAAAAATAAAAAAAATATTTAAAGTCCTTTATTTTTAGAATTTTGTGATTAAGATTAATTTTTTAAGTGATGTTTGAGAAATTAAATTTTTTGAAATTCATTTAATTAGGATTTCAATTATAATTCATTGAATAAAATAAAAGTATTAATATACTAATTACATTTGAACCTTACTGCAATTGAAAATAAGTTAGGTCAATTGGAATAAGATTTAATATACTACTCTATAATTTATATTATCAAATATCTTAAAATTCTAAAGAATTCAAGTTTTACTAAGAAATACACTACGATATTTATTTTTTTTAAAAAAAATCTCAATACAACTTATAAAGTTTAGGGTAAATTACACTGACATCCCCGTACATTGGTCTAATTACAGAGACACCTCTTAATTTTTTAAAATTACACCGACATCCCTTACTATTTACCTACCCATTTCACAAAGTATCCCTATGGTTATCATCGTTATTGGCAATGTCAAAAAAGCGATCACATCATCAACTATTTATACATTAATGCTCATATTACCCCTGGATAAAATTAGGTTAGCCTATTTATTTTCGTATCGTGTTCGTGTTCACATTCATATTTCTTTTTTATATCGTGAAACCTCTCCAAGGTAAGACCACTTTGGACTCATTTTAACGAGAGTAAATCCCGGATACCTGCAATTATCCACAAACTACAGGTATCAATTAAGTTCGAGAAACACCGGCGAGAGTCAATCAAACCTCTGACGTTCGGGTCTATGGTTTGTCTGGGTTTAACTCCACACCGTTGGGCTACCCGTACAAGTGTGTTCGTATTTGTATTGACTCAAATAAACTTTAAATAAAAAAATTTAACCTTGAGATTTTAGTCTAAGGTTCTATTATTACTTAATTGAATCCATTTTCATACTTTTTTTATAAACTAAAAACTAACTTAATAAACATAGCAATAATAATGAGTAAAAATATCTTTTTTATACAATAATTATGTTAGTGCTTAATAATCAACATCAAATAATTAATATTTTATTTTTATAATATCAGTTAAACATATGGATCATTGCAATTTCGTGTTGTTCGTGTTAACATACAAACAAGAAAATAGAAAAAATTCGACACAATTAAATAAAATGGGTTGATCGTGTCAATTTCATGTGTTTACGGATTTAACCCGAAAATGACTCATTTATTAGTATTTAAATATATGAGAGAATGATAAGTAAAAAAATGATGTATGATAAGGGTAATTATAAAAAATTATATTTTTTTATTATATTTGTTAAGGTACAAGACCTAACATGGGGTATCAATATAATTTCAAAAAATTGAGGGACTGTCCATGTAATTAGACTAATCTGCATAACTATCAGTGTAATTTATCCTAAAATTTATTGTAATTGAATAATTATATTTATATAACATAAATTGATTTTAAAAAATTATATATATGATTATTTTTTATCTCAAAAATGAAAGGGTTCAACTTTTCGATGAAAAATAATATATATAGGATATAAGATGATGAGTAATATTAAAAAGATTGAGTTTTTGAAGTTTTTCGAACAATTTATTGAAAATATAATTATGCATATTTTTTTAAGAGTAATATAGTTAATAAAAAAATAAATATTTATACATAGAAAATAAATAATTAAAAGAGATGTTATAGTTATGTTGGAGATTTAAATATATAAGGATATGATAGTAATTTAGATATTTAATTATGAAAGGATAAAGTGGTCTTTACAATCTTTTATAAAAGTAAAATAGAGATTTAAAAGTTTTTAATTTAAGGTTCTTTTATTAATAGTATAAATAGATAAACACACACACACAACCATGTTGGGCGTGTGATACTATCTTAAAAAAATGGAATGTGGTCACTTCTGTCAAAAAAACTTGACATTCCATCTATGTAGGGGTCAAAGTGACATAAATTGATTACTTTAGCAATCAAATTGATACAATAAAAACTAAATTAATAAAAAATACTAAGTATTAATTCTTAATTCAATATGATACCAAAAAATAACATGGTGTGATGTGATAAGTCGTGAAAGCTACATGTTTCTTAATCTCCCTTTCTCAGAGACTTTGTGTTTAGATGAATTTTTCTTAGCAACTTGATTACGACAAGAACTAAAAATGTAGGGACCAATAATAAGTACTCAAAATGTCGTCTTTTAATTTCACGCGTAGCCGTAAACAATGGGATGGAAATTCTAGGTTTAGATGGAAATTTCATAGCATCTTCTTTATGGAAAACCTCTTTTCACATTGTAGATATATAATTATTTGGTTTTTTTAAACTTTATATCCTAATTTTTTAAAAAATTCTCGTTTTACACTCTTAAGTCCTGTTTGTTACGTGGGTTTGAGAGGGATTAATATCTAGGATTTAAAAAAAATAGTTCAAAGGACCCTCAAATTTTATGTTTGGGCTAAAATTTTAATCTTGGATTACCAAACCTAACCTGCGGCTAACTCAGATACTAAATTTATCTGTAATGCAATATAGAGTATATTGTCTTCTGAGTAAATATTTACTGAGACTATTTTTATGTTAGTTCTAATTTTTTTTTAAGTTGAACCTCAACGATACGATGGCTATGTTAGTTCTAATTGGGTATATAGTTATATGCATTTTTAGTTTAAATTTATAGAACTTTGATTATTAAAGTTGAATTTTCTTCTTCTCTTCATTGAAATTTGTCTTCACGAGAATCGTCATATAAGTAACACTTTGTTGAGCATTTATGCAAAGTATGGGGGTATCCATCTATATGAGATTTTTCTTTTTCTTTTTTTGGTATTTTTTTCTTCAATCATAATATAGCTATATTAGAATTACTCTATTCGTAATTCATATACATTTATCTATATCTATATCTATACTTACTTATAAATATCAACCTTTGTTCAAAAATTTTCATTTTCTATTTTATCCATAGCTTTTATTATAAAGTCAATAATACCCATTTATTAGTTTTCTTTAATTTTTATTTCTTATATTTATTTAACTTTTAAGTTCTTTTAAACTCTTTTATTAACAATATTTGACTTTTAAATTCTATATTACTTTCATTCAATTTTTATTTTCTTTATATATTTTTCTTCTCATTTTTTTTAGAATCTTTTATTAACCGTATTTGATTTTTAAATTCTTTTGTAATCATTTATTAGTAGTACACTTGTATACGATTTTCTATTTCTATGTCTATATTTATATTAAGAAATAAAGTTCAATCTATATTCTTTTATTCTACTATCCAATAATATTATAATTGATTTTTTGGTATACAACAATATCATATTATCACAATACAAACAACAATATTTTAATTTAATTAAATTTTATGACAAAAAAGTAATAAATTTATAATTTAAATAGATGTGCAAATACTCAATAATTACCATTTTTAGATTTGGCAATAATTAAAATTACATAATTTATTATTCAATTTAATTATACATATAATTTAATTTTTTTATAAAAAATATTATTTAAATAGATTCACGTGCATTGCTAATAATAATAAATAAGTGTTACGTACTAAGAAAACAAAAAATATTACAAAAACATATAACGTTAGAGTTTGGCGACAAGGTATAAATTTGGTGACAATAATATATTTAAATAAATAATGAAGAATATTTAAAACTATTGAAAAAAACTAACACAATCAATTGAATTAGTTAAGAAGTTTGTAAATATATTATTTCAACCCTCTCTAATAATGATTTTCCCTAACTTTTATACCTAATAAAGTGCAACTTGAGTTCAATAATTAACATACAGACGTCCAATCACAAAAAAAAAATTAAAATACAGACCAGTTTAAATTAAACACTACTTTTTTTTTAAAGTATTTATGAAAAGCGAGAAATTTTATAAGTACTTTTAAAAAGTTATTCTAAATAGTCTTTTTTTTTGGGGGGGGGGGGGGATGGAGATGAGGGAAAGAGACTTGAACTCTTGACCTCAACCTTCACAAGGTAAGGAGTACTATTGTACCAAAAGCCCGTTGGTAGCCCAAACATACCCTTAGGGTCTATTTTCTCTATTAAATTTGGGGTGTTAATATTAGCTGTTGAATTAACTTTAAAATAAATTTAAAGAGATCTCAACCGCGAAAAAAAAAAATCATTTTATTTATTTTTTTGAAATTTAAATTATATTATATTTTATTATATAAATAAACACACACACCTGTCGAGCACGTGATTAATTTAAAAAAAGATATGTGGTCAATTTTGTTAAAAAAAACTTAACATTTCATCTATGTAGAAATCAAATTGACAGAAATTGATTACTTTAGCGATTAAATTGATAAAATTGATATAATAAGAACTAAATTGATAAAAAAATACATAATATTAATTCTTAATTCACTATGACACTGAAAAATAACACGGTGTGATGTGATAAGTCTTGAAATCCACATGTTTCTTAATCTCTATTGCTTAGGGACTTTGTGTTTGGATGAATTTTTCTTAGCAACTTGGTTCTGACAAGGACTAAAAATGTAGGGACCAATAAGTTCTAAAAATGTCGTCTTCTCCAAAATCCCGATGACATTACTTTGGGTTTTAATTTCACACGTTGCCAACATGAAAGGCCCTAGCCACCCCTTTGTCTCTTAAATCTCCACTTCTTGGAAACTTCAGGGTTTAGATGGAAACCTCTTTCCACATTGTAGAGATACATGACTTTCAAAATATGATGTTTATGTCAATTAAGTTTTTAATTTTTTTATGTCAATTCAGCCCTTGAACTCTTTAATTATGTCAATTGAGTTTTTTTGTCTGCCTCTATTAAAGTGTGTCACTTACGTGACCATATAATACAAAAAAACATAAGGACTCAATTAATATAATTAGAGAATTCAAGGGCTTAATTGCTCAAAAAAAAAAGTTCAGGAGCCCAATTGGCATGAGAGTCGTAGTTTGAGGGTCATATGTTTACTTATTTGTGTCACATGGCACACTCCGCCACTTTCGGTTAGAAAATCTAATAGAGACAAACAAAAAGGCTCAATTTACACAATTAGATAGTTTAAAAGCTCAATTAACATAAAAAAGTTAAAATTTAATTAACAGAAATGTCATAATTTGAGAGTTATATGTATAGAATACCCACAAAAAGTAATTGCAAAAAAAAAATAAAGAAGAGCAAAATAGATTTTTGGTCCCAGATTATGCACATTGTGTTAGTTAGGCCCTAAATCTTTTAATTGTGTCAATTTGATCTTTCAACTTCTCAATTTATGTCACTTTAGTCTAATATAAAACGACAGTTGGAATTACTAATGGAGATCGTCACATCTTACGTGATCACACTTGACGTGCACTTTTTGAAAACTTTAAGAACTAAAGTGACACAAATTTTAAACTTGAAGGACCAAAATGATACAAGTTACAAATTTAAGGAACCAAAGTCACCCAACAAGTGTGGTCATTTGAACTGTTGAACATCTTTTTTAGTCAATTCAATCGGTTATTGTTGATTAGACCAAAGTAACACAATTGAGAAGTTGATGGATCAAATGGATACAATTAAAAGATTGGAGAATAAACTAACGCAAAACATATAGTTTGAAAGTCTATCAAACATAGTCTAAACCAATTTTTCTGCATTTTCCTTTCTAGAAAATTGTCTTTTCCTTAATTGTCACCCCACCTTTTAAGTACTTATTGATGATGCACAAAAGTGATTTTATGCACAATCAACAGTCGAATGTACAATTCTAAATAATTAACGAAGCAATCAATAAAGCAATTAACAACAAAAGGTAAAAATTAGGTCAACACACATAAATATAGTGGTTCGGTCAAACTGATCTACTCCACTTCTGAAGACGACAATGGTAGCTGGAGACTTTTATTGATAAAGTAAGATGAGAGAGAGAGTAATGGTAAGCTCTAAGAGAGGTTGGACAACTATGAAAAAGATAGCTCTGTCGAGGGTGTGTAGGGAGATGCCCCTCTTATGGAGACGACTTTCCATTTATAAGCACAGAATCTTGGTTGTGGCAGTGACATGAAGGGATAGGTGATTAGTCATTCGGGAAGAATACCTACAACTACGAATGTGTATAATTAAATATAGTCTCAATCTTCGAATAGTTTTCTCATCAATTCTCCTAATTTTATCAAAATTTGCAAATCATACATCCAAATTCCCATGACATAATGAATCCTCCATTATCTACAGATAGTCACGAAGTGTCCAAATAAAGAATAACCAATATAAGGATTTCAATTTATTGTTAGATGTTTCTAAAACTTTTATTTCATGGTCTAATTTCAACTGCATAAAAAAATGAAAAAAAAATTATAAGCAACAAACACAAGACTCATTCAACCCCATATATTCCAACTCTAATTAAAATAAAAGTTAAGGAACATATCCCATTAAGCAAGATAGGAAAACCTATCATTTCAAGCATTCATTCATGAATTATTACTCAAAATAAAGAATCAAACAAAGAAAAGAAAACCCACCCCAAAATCTATAAAACTAAATAGTGATAATTTTCCCGATTAGCTTTGCATGGTTGCTTAGAATATCCAGACGTTAGTGTTTGACACTAAGAAAGTTTAGGACAACACTATGTTATCTTTAAGTTGTACATTTGGAGTTATTTGTAACTATTATTCACTAAAATAATATAATAAATTAACATAATTTCCAACATGAATTTTTTTTTTAAAAAAAGAAAGATATGATATCAAAAAATTATTTATCGATATTTGATTCTAACCAGAAAGTATATCTCCAAGTGGAACATCTCCGAGTGATATAACCACACTTCATTGAAGCTTTTAGTAGCAATTATTGGAGAGAAGACTTCTTGATGATAGGTCTTTTAATAGTTTGGTCAAAAGATTGATCAGGGCTTCCATGGCTGGGGAACTGATGAAGAAAACGACACTATATGAGAGAAAAATTATGTGCCCTTTAAGTGCCCTCAATGAACAACTTCAGTCAATATTTGCACGGAATAAAGTGAATTTATTGTAGCTAAAATAACTTACTTTTGTTGAATTCTTGAATGGTAAAAAAATACAAACACAAGTATTAATACTACAGATATAGGAAATGATTCCACTTCCAATAGGAGAGTACTGTAAATTAATATTTATTGTTCGAATTTTTAAGATCTAACAATTTATTATTTATTGTCTTTCTAATTGCTAGTTCCATTATAGCATGAAGGATGATAATAGCAAAGATGATTTTTTAGGATTGTTTAAGGGTAAAAATGGTAATCAATTTTTTTTCGGTATTTTAGTAGTATAGTATAATAATAATAATAATATAATATGATATAAATAGATATCAAAAAGGAAAAAAAAAAGGTTGGTTCCTTCACCAACACGTTCCTTACTCCCCAAGAATAACGTTATTGGAACATAAAAATTTTATTTAATTTATTGATTTAATGATGTAATAAAATAATAAAAATAAATTTTGAAATTTTTTTATTGGGATTTCATCGTTTTACAAATGATCATATTAGTATGGAAACTCTACAATACTGATACTTTCGTTATCATTTTTTATGATAAAATTATAATTTTTTAAAAAAAAGTTATAATTGCTTAAATGAAAACAATAACTGATCACAAACATTCATGATCGGTCATGAACTTTTGACATAGATCTCAATTTTTCACGATCGATTATGTTTTCTAAAATTGTAATTTATGCTTTAAAAAAATATAATTTAACCTTACAAAATTATAATTTTTGATTTGATACGGCGGATTTGGTATCCCAGTTTTTTATGTCTCAAGAAACATTTCCTTTTCTCCAAAGGCTAGTTAAAGTGACAGGATTGATTGAACTTCTTATCGGGACTTATTTTTCTATTGAGATTCCTTAACGTGGATTTGACTACGGGACCGAAATTACTATGCCATAATTCATTTGTATGATAATTTTTATTATATTTGTAAATATTTTTATTATTATTATTATGGTATCTAAAAAATAATAAAAATATCTATCACAATAATAATAAAAATATTCATAAATATAATAAAAATACTCACAAATATAATAAATCACCTACAAAAATAATATTTTTTTAATACTTTAAAAAAATGATAAAATTAATTACCACAAATATTTTAAAAACACAACAACACTGGTAAAAATACCATAGTGAAAAATCAACTACAAACACATGAAATTTTTTTTAAAAAAATTTCCTTACATTTTCTACCACTCTTCCCTTAATGGTCGGGTCAGTGCTTGGCTCGGCGGAGTGGGTCCCTTCTTCAACTAGTTTTTCAATTCACACCCTTTTTGCCCTTTTTTTGGGGGCGTCAACAATCAAAAAGAAAGTGTACGGAAAAGAATAAAAAAAGTGTAAGCTTAAGGCTTAAGCAACAAAAAAAAGTGTACCTTATGCCACTAGAGAAACTTCGTACAAATTTCTTATTCTTTTCAAAAGCTAAGCCACCTAAACCTTTGTCTAAGACCCTAAAAAACAGAGGTTCTAATTTTATTTATAGTTTTTATCAAATAAATTTATTTAACCCAATAAAATTTAGGATTAATAAAGTTTATACATAACAAAATCCATATTAAAAATAAGAGGGATTAACTTCTCTCTCTTTATTAATGGCAACATTTCACTCTTTTTATTAATCACAATAAATAATTTCACATAATAAAAAAAAGCACACACCTACACCACAAAAAAAAATCCTACTCTCTCTCTCTCACACATTACCACCTTTACTAAGGAATAATCCCATGACTAACCTGCCATCCTCTGTCTCTCCATAAACAAATGTAAATAAATTGGGTGGGCCATAAAACTCACTTTCAATGGATTAATTCTGCTAACTTGGGCCCCTAGTCATCGATCCAATCATATTTCATCTCCTTTTCCTCCTAAGTTGAAAATGATAATCTAATCTCAAGTTGAAAATGATAGTCTAGCATAACTGAGCGTTAGACGAATCGGTGAGGGACTGTTCTATCTTAAACAAGGTCTCGAGTTAGAGTTTTGGGAATGCAACTGCGTTCGGTAGGAAGAGTTTTGCCGCCCTTGTCGTCTTACCCGACTCAAATTCAGATTAGTCGGAGTCCAAAGTGACTTTCGGATACCGGATGGTCTGACCAAAAAAAAAGAAAATGATCGTCTAGTTTTAAGGTAACACAAGTGATAATAGGTACACATTATAAATTCAGATGTCGTGAGTTTAAATCTTGACAATTAATTAGTCACTGCGTAGATATCCCATCTTTAATCGGATCAGAAAATAAACAATTAATCGAGGTACTCATAAGTTAGTCCGACACTCTTGACCGGTGAACTACAAAGAGAAAATAATAATTTAAGACTCACAGTTCAATTGAACATTTGAGGATGGTTAATTTTTTCGTTGGCTTTTTCGTGTGTCCCCACTTGATAATGTACTTAAGAAAATTATTAAGAGTTAATTTTTTTCATGAAAATAATATTATTATTATAAAATTAGTTTATTTATGAGTCTTAGGCTGCCACCAGTGCATAAAATTTCTGGCTCTTCCCTGATATTAGTTATGGTTCTTGGAGGTGGTCTCAGATTCAAGAATTTGATATAACTACCAATCATGATATTGTCCAAGTACTTCTACTTCTCGATTTCTCTATTTCCACTTCAATGTTTGCTCAAATTGTAAGGATTTATGATGTGAGGAAGTTGATCTCCTTGAATTTATACTGTCTCCCAGTGAATCTGTGTAGTTGAACATGTTTTCCAACTGCTTAACATGTTCGAATTAAAAAGCCTAAGATAATATGCAAGTGGTAATGTTTGTATACGCTAACTGTTTGATATAATGCTATAGTACTGATGGCAATGGTAAAATCATCTACTAATGCACAATGCTTTCAATTAATTTGCAATGTGCATTCTGGTTGAGCAAAATTGCCAAATGCAAAATGAATGTGAGTCTTTTAGAATTGGGTAATTTAACATAGGTTAGACAACACTATATTTTAAAATATCTCAAATTTGGCATATACTCTTTTCACAACTCAAAATAAGTCAATTTAGTCTTTTTATGTGGCACTCGATTCAAAACATGACAATGCAAATATTTCTTCACCCAAAGATTAGAAGGAGCACTAAAATAAATTTACATGACATTACTCAACTCAATAAGATTTCTATTCTTTTTTTTCAACCAAACAAGTGAATATGGAGGTGTGGTCCTTGCGAGTAATTCTTAAAGTCTGAACAAAAGAGTTGAATCCGGTGGATTCATACTCCCAACCTTTATTATTTCTAATTCTTTCAATCATTTTACTGAATTAGTTTCCTACTACGTGGAGAAATTCTTTGAATTTGTCAAATTCATCACTTCTATTTTAAATGAATAAACATGTGCATATTTTGAAAAATCGTCAATAAAAATAATAAAATATATATTTCTGCCACGAGTCAAAATGCCCTAAAATTCGCAAATATCAGTGTAAATTAACTCGAGCAATTCGTTACTTTGTCCAACACTTTTTGTAATTTTTGCTATATTGCAATTTTCATATTTTTCAAAATTGTTTGTCAATCTTGGAATTAGTCCCAAGCTCCTTATTATGCCAAAATATGTCAGCATCTTCAATTATGACTCAAATTTTTATTCAAATTTAAATTAACATTTAAGTAAAAAATTTAATTTGATATAAAGTACCATAATGGACAAACTCAAATTTAAATAAAGATAGACCCAAATTTGAATCAGAGCAAATCCAAATTTAAAAAAGACTAAGAATGGTCATTAGATCTTTAAAAGATGGTAAAATTTCACAATTAAAAATTTGAGTAAAAATTAGAGTCTCCCTTGATTTGAATAAAAAAAATAAGTTTTCCTTAATTTGGTATAAGTTTGAGTCAAAGATCCGAGCAAGCTTTTTAAAAATTTTTACTCAAATTTAAATTTGAGTAAAAGTTAGAGGTGCCACATACTTTATTATTTTTATTATTCAATTTAAACACGTCATCACATGTATAACCTTTGCCCATGAATACACTATTTTTAGAAATTATATATTAATAAGATTAGTGAATTTGCTTGAAGCCAATCTTGTTAAGAAGAAAACTTGATATTAAATTCTTTCACATGGAAGGTGTGTAAAGTATATCTTTCATAGTCAATGAAGTTCACCTTGACTTCATCACTCCCAAACACTTGGGTTGAATGTAGGGGCGGCTCGAGGCAAATTAAGGCCTAAAATGGTAATATTAAACGTGAATTTTTTATCTATTTATATTCATATATATATATATATATATATATATATATATATATATATATATATATATATTAACATTAAAAATAAAAAATAGTAACATTTAAATACAAAAAAAATTATTATTTGGACACAAAAAATAATACATTTAAACACAAAAAAATAGTAACATTTAAACATAAAAAAAATTAAAATATTCAATATTAATATTTTTAAAAAATAACAACAGTAACATGTTCAACAAAAAAAATAACATACTTAATAAAAACTGTAATATGTTTAACAATAATTATTTCTCTCAAATTCAAACGCAAAATAGTACTATTCAAATACAAAAAATAGTAATATTAAAAAAAATAGTAACATTGAATATTAATATTTAGGAAAATAATAGTAGTAATATGCTCATGAACAATAACATACTCAACAAAAGCAAGAACATGAACAGTAACATAATAAAAAAAATAGTAACATAAATTTGAATTTTACTATTCAAATTCATGGTAATTTTTTTTTGTATTTAAATGTTATTATTTTTTATTTTTAATGTTACTATATATATATGAGAGAGAAAAAATTAACTTTCTTTTAAAGAAGGGTATTTTTGAGATAAAAAAAAAGTAGACTTAAGTCATTACATATAATTTTAAATATAGAGTTAGCCCCTTATAAATTTTTTTACAGAACTTATCTCCAAACAAGTACATCTAGGGAGACTCGCTTTCAATTTTCACTAAATTTTTTATATTGAATAGTTATGTATCTACAATTATCAAACCTTCTAAAAGTTTGGGGCCTAAAATTCATGCTTTTTTTCTTAATATTATTGGGCTGGCCCGGGTTGTATGAGAGTCATCAAGCATAATAGTCCTTAGTTGCTCATAGAGAATATACACGTTGAACAATTTTTATTATACCAGGAATGATTATTGACACTAGAGTTTGCTCACAACCTTTCTGCGTTCTCCACAATTATCGCTACAAGTGGCTCCTTGATAGCGTTAGGTTGGGACAAAGCCTATCTCATAAACTTGAGCAATTGCCCATTCTTGTCACAGACAAAATAAACATTAAAATTCTTATTTTGTGAAAGGGCATATGTTTGTCAATTGAATTTTCTCTTTTGGAGTGAAGTCTACCATTATTTTTCTAAATTTTCTTTCTAGTTTTTCAAATAAATATTCCTAAAATTATTTTTTGCGAGTAAGTTATTAGAAGAAACAAATTTTACCCCGGTGGTATGACCATTGCTCTCTTGCGTCACAAGTGCATCTTGCCTCGTTCTCTATGTGGATGTGTGCAATCAAGGTCATCTCTTTTCACTTATGTCGAAGAGTGTTTTGAAATTCTGGCCATGATGATGGCAGCTTATCAATGATTCCCACGACAATTACATTGTCCTCAAATTTTATTCTTTTGGATCGAGCTTGAAGTGCAATCATTTGAAAGTCTTGTGGTTTTTCTACTACCGACTTTCTTTCCACTATTTGGTAACGAAGACCCAACGGCTAACCACGTTTCCGTTTGATAACGTTTATATTTTTCGTTTTTCGTTTTTATTTTGATATTTAGAAAAAATAAGAAAAAAAAACTCGTTTGATAACCGTTTTTTTTTCTGTCATCGTTTTGTAAACGAGTAGCGATTTTCAAAAACGAAAAAAAGACGTTTTTCATTTTTTGATTCTGTTTTTTGTTTTTTAGAAAATCGAAAATTGGAAACGTCACCAAACGAGCCCGACATAATTTTTTAAACCAACTTGTTTAGTATCCTATTTTAGCTGCAAGGTCTTCCAAATCTTCTTTGCATAAGGGTAAGTATTTTCATCGTGATATAAAATTAATCCGAAAGACAATTCAAAAGATAATAATAACAATTATACTCATCTTTTTAAAATTACCCAATTTTTTATTAGAGCTCACATATTCATATAAATGAACGAATCAATTAATCACTCCAATTGTTACAATATATTATATAATTATTAAAATATACCAACTCTCTCCGTCTTTCTGCAAGTATTCTTGTGTGATAAGAATGAATCTCAATACTAATTTGATGGCATTGGGTGGAACAAAGCCCTAGAAGAAAATCAACTGAAACTCTCTTTAATTAATGTGGCCTATTTTTTCGACTTGCTGAGGGTGATTCTGTAGAAATAGGCTACTTGGCTACGAATACCCCCCCCTCTCTCTCTCTCTCTCGTAAAAATGTTCTTAACCCAAAATTATTGTTAGAACCCCTTCGTACTCGTGGTTTCCATCTGTACACACTAAATTAATTTTTTGTTTTTGCATTTCATTCTGAGATTGCTAGAGTTTGAGCGTGTCCATCCAGATTTTGTGGTTTGGATAGATTTTGAGTAATTGAGTTAGATTAGAGAATAATTGTAGCCAAGAGTTATGATTGGCAAATGAGTCTAATCTAGGAAGCCTTTTTCTTTAAATTTGCTTGTAAACCTGTTTTTTGACAGGGAAAAAAATGAATAAAACTTGAAGAACGATTCCTCTTGAAGTGAATCGAATTATCACATGATTCTTAGATCCTATCATCTTGTATCAAAATCGACACCACATCATGAGTTCAAGTCACAAAAAAGGTGACTTATAGGCTGGATTAAAATGTCTTAATATTATGTATAGATATAATGCTATCGTGTTGAATATTGATAGGTGAGTGAAACTGTTAAAGAAAAAAGACTACCTTTGGTCCGGTGTCAATAGAATGGACCGTCATAAATGTTTTTAAAATGTGGTGGAAAGTTACGTTCAAATAATTATGGTGGAATATTATGAGCCGTAACCTTCAATAAGTCATTGGGTTTTGGATTAACGGTTGAGTTCATAACAATTATCGAATTAAAGAATTTGTGCTGGTGACCAGATAATGGTTGTCCAGATTTTCCAAGCTTCAGACATACCAAGAACCGAAAGATTGGCAGATCATAATACACTCTCCAAAACAGTGAAGTGTAGAGGAATGGTTTTGGGCGAATTTGTTCCCTGTGCAAAAAAAATGACAAAACGGTGCTGTGCCCTTTTTTGTCCAAAACGGTGCCGTCCCATTAAACAGCGCATTGTGCGGTTAGACTGTTGGTTCCTCACTGCAGAACCGGCCCCGATTGTCTCTGCCCAAATCACCGCCTTCGTCTCTCTCAATCTCTCTCTCTCTCTCTGCCCTAAAAAATCAATCTTCAAAGTTCTATCGCTCACTCCAACCCGCCCATACGTGACAAGGCCTTATCGAGGTACTGCTGCTCCTTGATTGCTCTATTTTCACTCCAATACTTGTGCAAAAAGTTGGGTTTTACGATGTGATGCAGGTGAAACAGACAATATACTTTCCAATACATTGGAATTCATTGTAGTTTTGCAAACACACTACCAAAACACAAACATAACATAAATGCCACATAGGAGTTTCCAATCAGAATGATATGGGATTTCAGGCATTCTGGCAAAGCAAACCTACCAAAACCAGAAAACTTCAAATATGTCAGACAACAACCAAGAAATTAAAAGCAAGATGCAGAGAAAACCTAGTCAGTATTGATGGCAATTCTGTCCATGACCCTAGCAACAACTTCCTTAGAGTCCTTCAGCAGCTTGATACTTTTGTTCAATCTCTCACGCCTTATGGCCACTGACGGCGATTCTTCTAGCAACCTTTCAAGTCCACCACCATGAGGATCCATGAGTTCATTCACTATCTCCGTCTCCATGTCCTTGTTCACCAGATTTTTGACACTGAACAATATGTGCAGAGCCACGCAATCAACGAGTCTTTTCAGAGCAATCTTCCAGTATGCTGTAATTCTCATTTTTATGTCAAATGCTTGGTCTCTAATACTAGGGAAGGGCTTTAAATGCCCAACTTCAACTTCCCCAAAACCATCAATGGTGATCAGTGTGGACCTCGAATAATTATTCATAACATCAAGGAAGAGGTTTTTACTAGCCATGAGCTTACCCCATACTGTCAGATATTCAGGATCGCAAGTATAATCTATGATCTTCTCCATCTCAATTATCTCCTCCACTCGATCAACGGACATATCCTTCTTCTTGGCAATAAGGTGCTGGGCTGCTCTTCTTGTAGATGACTCTAGCTGTGGATAACGTTCAGAGTGACGCATTAAAACAGCAACCACCACTGTCTCAATGTGCTCCCATACTTTAGAGATAAACTCAACCGGTGCTCCTGATATCTCATTTACTTTTTCCTGCAGGATAATGAGAAAAGCCGCGCGAGGAAGGAAATTTGGTAGCCCAATGCCTCTCGTTTCCTCAAGAACTCGTATCTCCTCCATTAGAAAATTGTCCTTGTAGTTATCTTCTAAACTCTTTTGCAGTTCCTGAGCGCACTGGTTGAGCATTTCTGCAAGACGAGCAGTGCAATGCATGTGTTTGTCATCTGGGTATTCCTCGAACTCACCTCTCAAGAGAACTTTCCTAAGAGACTCCACGGATGAACCAATAATCTGCATCAAAGCAGACACTGCTTCTGGAACAGAAGTTAGATTCTGGGGCATGCTGTTGAGTTCTGAAATGTTTGCACTCAGCTTGTCATTGATCTTTCTAACAATCTCTGGCAAGCATTTTGCTATTATTGAAGCTTGAATTTGCACCAACTTTTGGGCCAGAACTGGAATACCCACAATATATTTGTCAATCTTTGAGAGAAGCGGGTGGGTTTCAAATAATTTAGCTTCTTTCTTTCGAGCTTCATCATACGATTCATCGCCTATGCGATTCCTAACGCACACATAGCCAAGCCCGATATTCACATCATCTGCCATTACTTTATCTAGTAGACCTTCAGGAGCTTTGTCGGCTTTGGTAACAACAGCCAGAGTTCTCAGGCCGGTCTTATCCACCCGCCGTGACATCCTGATGGATTCACAAGTCGGAAAATCAACTGTAGCAGCTAAAACATTCAGTATAATGCTCTCTTCTGGCCTTATATACTCCATTATTATGGCTGATATCTGCTCATATATATCATCAGGCTGCCCATGAACAGGCACCCTAGTGATTCCAGGCAAATCAACCATTGTAAGATCAGGTACACCATTTTTCTTCACAACTAACGTTAATGGGGTGTGTGATATGCCTTTACCAGAGCCAGCAATCTCATCAGTTGCTTGATTTATTGCATCAGAAATATGGGTCTCATCGGTCTGGACAGTTCTGCCCAGAAACTCCAAGTGAAGCTCTGGGAGAGGATCTGAGTGATGCTGAAGCCTCATTATGAGTGGCACCCTGGTGCAAATGCCTTGGCCTCGTGGAAGGCTGATGCCAGCAAGTGATTCAAGGACACTAGACTTTCCGGACGATTGGTCACCAACCACCACAATTGTTGGAAGCTGTATACCTTCCTGCATGACGTTAAGGTGGCGGAGCTTGTCAATTGCATCAAGCAGTGGGCGTATTCGATCATTGTAAGACGACACAATCGGTGCCTCAACTGGAATAGCCAGTTTTTCATCATCAATCATGGCTATGGCTTGTTCAAGTGTAGGAACAAGAGCAGAAGAGGAGCTTGTTTCAAGGATGTTGGAGTTCTGCCTAGCACTTTTGTATAAGGCAGTAACTAGTAAGGTTAGTTTTCCTACTAGATTTTGTGTGTAATGTTTGATAGTTGTTGACATGTTGTGGGTTTAAGGAGGAGTAGGAAAGTCTGGAGGAGGGAGGTGTTGGGAAGTGCGATTCTCTTATAGCTTAAGAAAAGAAATTTGGCGATGACATGACATGCTTTGGGGCACATTCCTAGATTCCGACCACTGGTTTGAGAATCTCATTCGTTATGTTCACTTTTTATCGTGATATCAAAAAGAAAAAAAAAGTTAAAAAAGTAACAAGTTTTATTTTAAAAAAAAGAGTTATACTATTTGGACTTAAAAATTTGATTTAATTTGTTGATATAATGATGTGGTTGAATATAAATTATTGGATCACCACTAAATTCTAATGTTTGATGAGACCTACAGTCAATCCAAAGGTCACAATAAATTAGGTCAAATTTTTATGTCCCAATAAAATTGCTCCAAAAAGAATGATAAGTTGTATTCATGAAAAGTGGTAAGTTTTATTCGTCGTGCTCTTCTATGTTTTTAATAATAATGTGATGCAATAATAAAAATAAATTTTGGATTTTTTTATTGGGATTTTATCGTTTTACAAATGATCATAATCGATCAAAAATACCTTTAATCAATCATGAACTCTCAATATAAATCTTAATCTTCCATGATGGATTTTGTTTTTTAAAATTATAATTTATACCTCAAAAAAATTATAATTTAATCTTATAAATTATAATTTCTAATTCGATATCGTCGACCATACCGTAACTTTTCCCAATTTTGTACGTCCCAACAACGTTTACTTCTTTTCCAACAGCTAGTTAAAGTTAAACTTTTTATCGGGACTTATTTTACCCTGGAGATTCCTTAACGCGTACTTGACTATGGTACCCAAATTACTATGCCAAAATATATGTGATAAAAATATCTATAATAATAATTTTTTTATTATAAAATAATTCATTAAAATTATAAAAATACCTTTTAAAATAATAAATTTTAAAAATATTGCATCAAAATTTTTTTGAAGATACCGTTGGGAAATCCCCTCAATGCTTCAGTTGGTCGGGTCAGTGCTTGGCTCGGCGGAGTGCGTCCCTTCTTCAACTAGTTTTTCAATTCACTCTCTTTTTTCCTTTTTTTTTTTGGGCGTAAAAGTCGTCAACAATCAAAAAGAAAGTGTACGGAAAAGAATAAAAAAGTGTAAGCTTAAGGCTTAAGTAACAAAAAAGAAGCGTACCTTATGCCACTAGAGAAACATCGTACAAATTTCTTATTCTTTTCAAAGCTAAGCCACTTAAACCTTTGTCTAAGACCCTAATAAACAGAGGTTCTAATTTTATTTATATTTAGACCAATAAAATTTAGGATTAATAAAGTTTATACATAACAAAATCCATATTAGAAATAAGAGGGTTCAACTTCTCTCTCTTTATTATTGGCAACACTTCACTCTTTTTATTAATCACAATGAATAATTTCACATAATAAAAAATAGCACATACCTGCATCACAATAAAAATCGTACACTCTCTCTCACACACACATTACCTGCTTTACTAAGGAATAACCCTAGCACTAACCTGTCATCTCTCTCTCTCTCCACATACATAAACAAATATAAATATATTTATTATTATCCTAGAGAAAATAACCCCGCTTCCATTTTTTAAAATTTTTGACTTCATTTAATACTTTAAAGAACTTTAAAAGTTTTTGATAACTTACCCCACTACAAAAAGTGAAAGAAATCCACTTGATTTTAATTTTAGTTTGTTTTCATGGTGATTAGCTGAATTTCAGGTGTGTTCGTCCATGAAGGATGTATGTTCTAGATTAAAGACGCCTATGTTAAAAGATGCTCACATACCCATACGGACTGTCAGAGTTTGAATTTCTTTGATATCTCCTGAACTTGACTAATATTTGTGACTTGCAAGTAATTACAAGTATTTGGATGTTACTTTTGCAAGAATGAGTTCAAAATAACTCTGTATTTCTTGCTATTAAAAAAAAGTAATTATCATTGACTCTAGGCATATTTTTAATAAGGCCTCCTCTGTTATCTGAAATATCACTAGCACTCTCTGTCAAATTAATGATATTAACTAAAATATAATTTTATTAAATTGTTTATGATATATTTTAGAAAAAACTTCATCCACACCTCCTCTAAATAGATATACCTTCAATGAAATTTTTTTACGTATTAAAATTCGGACCGATTAAAATTAGATTCAAGCCAATTAAAATTTTTTTTTAAGTATTAAAATTCAAGTCAATAAAAAATTAAATTTTTTTAACGTATTAAAATTTGAGCTGATTAAAATTAATTTTTAATCGTCTTGAATCGAATTTTAATCACCTCGAATTAAATTTTAACCGCCCTGAATTTTGATACATAAAAATATAAATTTTAATTGACTCAAATTTTTATACGTAAAAATTATATTTAATTCGGCTTAATCAAATTTTAATACGTAAAAACATATAAATTTTAATCGACTCGAATCGAATTTTAATTGGCGCCAGCAGCTCGGGTTGAACTCGAATTTTAATATGTAAAAAAAATTTAATAAGCTCAAATTTTAATATGTAAAAAAATAAAATTTAATCACTTCGAATCAAATTTTAATCGGTTCAAATTTTAGTATATAAATAAATAAATTTTAATCAGCTCTGATTTTAATTAAATTTAATGAAGACATATTGTTTGAGGCTTATATAAGGGTAATTTTAGTATTTTAAATGAATTTTTTTAAAAGAAACAATGGTTTAACTATATAAGTGTCAGTGATGTTTAAATATATAATAGAATGAGTGTCAATAATATTTTGAATAATAGAGGGTTCTCATTAAAGATATATCTATTTAAAAGTGGTAAAGATATATCTATTTAAAAGTGGCGTGGATGAACATTACCCAAAATAAAACTCACAAAGCTGCCCCCGCGTAGGGAAAAGGGTTTTGGTGTTAATAAGTTGAATCTATTACCAAAATATTAGCATTTTTACTAAAAAAAAATTATTTATCTCACTTTTCAACTTATTTATCGATCTATTACAGTTTTTAAAAACAAAATCAATAATTCTGCTTTCACCAAGAAAACAAAATCAGCAAGAACGCTTTTAATATTTATAAAAATATATTTTTCCTTTTTTGTTGTATCACTTGTTGAAAGCGAAATTGTTGATTTTGTTTTCAAAACGGAATCGTGTTGAAAGTGGAATCAACAATTTCGCTTTCAAAAACTGCAATAGTTCAATAAATAAGTTAAAAAATTTGTTAGATTGATATTTTTATTTAAAAAAGAGAATATTTTGATAATAGATTTTTATTAAAATCGCCAATTGGTCACTTTATATGTGACCAGTAGGGATGTCAGTAGATCAAAGCGGGGACGAGGAGTGTAGTTTTATTTTCCATACTTGCTTAAAAAAACTCCATTCATCCCCGGTCCACCCCTGTTAACAAATATAGTTTCATCCTCATCCCTGTCCGCGGGTAAATTTCTAATCCCTGTCCCCGTCCCCACTTGTCTCGTACCCGCCTAAGCCCAAGTCCAAGTAGCATAATTCAAAATTCAAAATAAATCTAATATTTTAAATAATCCAACAATATTCTAACATAGTCTAACACAACATAATGTAGATTACAAAATGTAAAAGCCAAAATAATATAGTATTCTATTTAAAGTATCATTGGACCACAAAAAGAGAAATGAAACTATTAGAGAGAAAGGAAGAAAAGGAAAAAAAAATTGAACTAAGAAAATGATAGCACTACACTTGAAGTTTCCTAGAATAATTTTTGTTATTACAATTCATATTATAGCCATAAAATGTTAAAAGATGAAAACATAAAATTTCGTTAATTCAATAATTCTCCTCATTTCTTAGTTCACTTTACCAGATAAACTCAACAACCTTCATTCACAATATTTCTATTCACGATAAAATGCAAAACTATCTTACTTTCTCTTATTTGTTTATAGAGCATAGTCAATTCAAACTCCTAACAGTTTCAATCAGTGAGCACAAATATAATTCAATAATTAAGAAAAAAAGTTGATAAAATTACCACATAACAATGTCACTTTTTAATTTGATTATCATATTTCTAGATTGGTGGTTGCAATAAATATGTTTAATTAGGATTTGAGAATATTTATATATATATATATATATATCAGGTAGCAGGGGAGAAGGGCGAGGCAGGGGTAAGAGTAAGTTCATCTTCGTCTTCATCCCCGTACGGATTTATATGTATATCCCCATATACGCCTACCGTCTAATACGTATAATCCATTCTTAATCCAAACAAAACAGATTCGAACGAATACCTATTTTTCACCGGTCCACTGCCATCCCCGATGACAAGCGGTCTACCTTGTCAACATTCAGCTGAAATATTGGGTGGGCCAAAAAGCTTACTTTCAATGGATTAATTGTGATAACTTGGCCCCCAAGTCATGGATTCAATCATATTTCTTCTCTTTATCTAATCTCAAGTTGAAAATGATAATCTAATCTCAAGTTGAAAATGATAGTCCAGTCCCAAGGTTACTCAAGTGATAGTACAGACGAATTATAAATTCAGACGTCTTAAGTTTAAATTTTAATATTTTTTTGTGCCCAATCTCGGTGTGAATATCTTGTCTTTAACCGGATTAAAAAGAAGTTAATCGAAGTATGCATAAGTTGACCTAGACACTCCTGACCGGTGAATTACAAAGAGAAAATGACAATTAAAGACTTACAGTTCAATTGAACGATTGAGGATGGTTAATTTTTTTGTTGGCTTTTTCGTGTGTCCCAACTTGATAATATACTTATGAAATTTATCAAGAGTTAATTTTTTTTTCATGCAAAAAATATTAGTATTATGAAATTAATTTATTAATTAGTCTTAGGTTGTCGCCGGACCGCCGGTGCATAAAATTTCTGGCTCTACCCTGATATTAGTTATGGTTCTTGGAGGTGGTCTCAAATTCAAGAATTTGATATAACTACCAATCATGATATTGTCCAAGTACTTCTACTTCTCGATTTCTCTATTTCCACTTCAATGTTTGCTCAAATTGTAAGGATTTATGATGTGAGGAAGTTGATCTCCTTGAATTTATACTGTCTCCCAGTGAATCTGTGTAGTTGAACATGTTTTCCAACTGCTTAACATGTTCGAATTAAAAAGCCTAAGATAATATGCAAGTGGTAATGTTTGTGTATGCTAACTGTTTGATATAATGCTTTAGTGATGGCGTTTGTACTGAGGTCTGTGTTTTGGGTTAAACAAATGCCAATACTTTTTAAAATTCTGGAGTTATTATTATACTTTTTGAAACATAAAAAACTAAAACTCAGTCCAATCAGCATGTCTCAAAAATATGACAAAAGGCAGAGACTCATGCGATGCATTGGGTCAAACAGGGATCGAGCCAGATTTGTTTATTAACCCATAACTAGATGTAATCTTATTCTCCATGATCCTTCTTCGATTGAATGTTGATCAATGGACAATCACATTCTTATGTGTTGCAATCCACCAGCTAACACACAAGTTCAAATCATCTACTAATGCACAATCCTTTCAGTTAATTTGCAATGTGCATTCTGGTTGAGCAAAATTGCCAAATGCAAAATGAATGTGACTAACGACCAAAACAGAAAACTTGGAATCTGTCAAACAGAGAGTGAACTGAGGCATGAACCAAGATATCAAAAGCAGCATGTAGGGAAGATCTAGTCACCATTGATGGCACTTCTATCCATTTGAAATAATTTCTCAAACATCTTGCTCAATTATTTTGTAGTTTAAAAGGAAAATTGTTTTCATGAAAAATATCATCCCTTGACTTGAAAATCACATTGTGTTCAATAACTAAAAATTTATAAGTCAAATTATTTAAAGCATATCCAAGAAAAATACAAGTGGTAGCTTTAACACTTAATTTGAGTCTTTTGGGACCAGGTAATTTAACATAGGTTAGACAACCCTATACTTTTAAATATCTTAAATTTGGCGTATACCCTTTTCACAACTGAAAGTCAATTTAATCTTTTTGTGTGGCACCCGATTCAAAACATGACAAACTGTTAATATTTCTTCACCCAAAGATTAGAAGGAACACTAAAATAAATTTACATGACATTACTCAACTCAATAAGATTTCTATTTTTTTTTTCAACCAGACAAGTGAATATGGAGGTGTGGTCTCGTGGGTAATTATGAAAGACTGAACAAAAGAGTTGAATCTGGTGGATTTATACTCCCAATCTTTATTACTTATAATTCTTTTAATCATTTTACCAAATTATTTGTCTACTACATGGACAAAATTCTTTGAATTTGTCAAATTCATCACTTCTATTTTTAAGTGAATAAACATGTGCATATTTTGAAAAAACATCAATAAAATATCTATTTCTGTCATGAGTCAAAATGCCCTCAAATTCGCAAATATCAGTGTAAATTAACTCAAGCAATTCATTACTTCGTTCAACACTTTTTGTGATTTTTGCTTTACTGCAAATTTAATATTTTTCAAAATCTTTTGTCAATCTTGAAATTAGTCCCAAGCTACTTCTTATGCCAACATATGCCAAAAATTCACACAAGGGAGCAAGCAAATAGACCTAACACATACTTCATTATTCTTAATACTCAATTTAAACACGTTATCACATGTATAACATTTGCCCATGAATACACTATTTTTAGAAATTATATATTAATCAGATTTTAGAACTTACTTGAAGCCAATCTTGTTAAGAAGAAAGCTTGATATTAAATTCTTTTACATGAAAGGTGTACAAAGTATATCTTTCAAAGTCAACGCTCTGCTAGAAGTGAAGTTCAACTCGACCTCATCACTCCCAAACACTTGGGTTGTACGAGAGTCATCAAGCAAAATAGTCCTCAGTTGGTCATAGAGAATATACACTTTGAACAATATTTATTATACCATGAATGCCTATTGGCACCAGAGTTTGCTCACACCTTTCTGCGCTCTCCACAATCATCATTGCAAGTGGATCCTCGATAGCGTTAGGTTGGGACAAAACTTATCGTTTTCAGAATTCGCAAACTTGAGCAATTGCCCATTTTTGTCACAAACAAAACAAACATTAAAATTCTTTTTTGGTGAAGGGGGGGTTTTTGGTTCATATGTTTGTCATTTGAATTTTCTCTTTTGGAGGGAAGTCTACCATTATTTTTGTAAACTTTCTTTTTGATTTTTCAAATAAATATTTCTAGAATTATTTTTTGTGATTAAGTTATTCAAAGAAACAAATTTTACCTTGGTGGTATTACCATTACCCTCTTTTGTCACAAGTGCATCTTGGCATCTTGCCTTCTTCTCTATGTGGATGTGTGCAATCAAGGTCATCTCTTTTTACTTATGTCGAAGAGTGTTTTGAAGTTCTAGCCATGATGATGGCAGCTTATCAATGATTCCCAAAACAATTAGATTGTCCTCCAATTTTATTCTCTTGAATCGAACTTGAAGTGCAATCATATGAAAGTCTTGTGCTTGTTCTACTAGAGACTTTCTTTCCACCATTTGGTAACGAAGAAACGGCTAACGACATAATTGTTTATACCAACTTGTTTAGTATCCTATTTTAGCTGCAAGGTCTTCCAAATCTTCTTTGCATAAGGGTAAGTAGTTTCACAGTAATATAAAATTAATCCGAAAGACAATTCAAAAGATAATAATAACAATTATACTCATCTTTTTAAAATTACTCAATTTTTTATTGGAGTTCAATAAGGTCGTCGTCAATATGTCATCGGTGCTGAAACACGTATTCATATAAATGAACGAATCAATTAATCACTCCAATTGTTACAATATATTATATAATTATTAAAATATACCAACTCTCTCCGTCTTTCTGCAAGTATTCTTGTGTGATAAGAATGAATCTCAATACTAATTTGATGGCATTGAGTGGAACAAAGCCCTAGAAGAAAATAAACTGAAACTCTCGTTAATTAAGGCTTATTTTCTCGAGGACCTCTCTCCCTCAAAAATGATCTTAACCCAAAATTATTGTTAGGACCCCTTCGTACTCGCGGCCTATAAGCTGAATTAAAATGTCTTAGTATTATGTATGAGTATAGTACTATCGTGTTGAATATTGATAAGTGAATGAAACTATTCAAAAAAAAGAACTACTTTTGGGCCGGTGTCAATTGAGGGGACCGCCATGGATGTCGGTATAGAGCATGGTATGGTTGAATGTTATGTTTAAATAGTTATGAGGCGTAATTCTCAGTAAGTAACGGAGAGTTTTGAATTAATTGTTGAGTTCATAACAATTATCAAATCGAAGAAACTGCTCCTATGTGCTACTGGCCAGATACTGGTTGTCCAGATTTTCCAAGCTTCAGACATACTAAGAACCGAAAGATTGGCAGATCATAATACACTCTCCAAAACGGCGAAGTGAAGAGCATGGTATGGGTGGAGCTCGGCAGACGGTGAAGTTTTGGGCGAATTTGTTCCCTGTGCAAAAAAAAAATAACAAAACTATGCCGTGCCCTTTTTTGTCCAAAACGATGCCGTCCCATTAAACAGCACAATGTGTGGTTAGTCTGTTAGTTCCTCACTGCAGAGCCGGCCCCGAATGCGTCTGCCCAAATCACCGCCTTCTCTCACCCTGTTCGTCTCTCTCTCTCTCTCTCTCTCTCTCTCTGCCCTAAAAAATCAATCTGCAAAGTTCTATCGTTCACTCCAACCAGCCCATATGTGACAATGCCTTATCGAGGTACTGCTGCTCTGCTTGATTGCTCTATTTTCACTCCGATACTTGGGTTAAAAGTTAGGTTTTACGATATGATGCAGTTTATCGTTATAATTTGATGATATATCTCTCTGTGCGTGGCTGAAATTGTTTCCTAACTCCATAATATCGTCGAGTAGAAAAACTCCAAAATATGCAAGTGGTAATGTTAATGCATGCTAACTGTTTGATTTAATGCTTTGCTAATGACGGTAATGGAACCCCCTTTTACTGATAGGTTGGTGTTTTGGAAAAACAATATATTCTTTGGAAAGCTTGTTAACTAAATTCGCAAACGTTGTCTACATATTGTCTGCGCTTTATGTTACCAATCTTTTCGCGGGGTAAAGACAGCAGAATCAAAATAGCAGCTATAACAAACATCAGTTTCTTCACATGCCCTCACACACAGACGAACAGGTTTTTGCCTCTTTAATTTTTGATCCGTCTATAGGTTGATTTTTGGTGGGTGACAAAAATATCAATACGGTTATCCAATATCTATCAATTTTTTTTTTATGGAACATTTTGCTGAAGTTCCCTGACAATCACTCCTTCAACTTCTAGTTCAAACGATTGAAGCAAAAACTCATTCCATTTATCAATAGGGCTTGGCAAGCAGTAGTGGACACAATCAGCTATGGTCACGGTCATATTTTCATGTGGCCCGTGACCATCTTGCCTCAACACCATTACTTTAGTAGTATCAAACAACCTAAATTTCAGTCCCCTCCTCCTCCCCTCCTTCTCTGTTGCTCTTAGTTCCTCAACTTGAGTAAAATAAAACTCTATAATATTCCAATCTATTTTCGTTTCTTGCTTTGAGAATGACTTTGTTCTTACACAGTGGCCACACTATTTCACTCCCTATTCTCAAAATCTGGAGGTGAGAACATCCTAAAAAATGTCACCCTCTTGAAGTTTTGAAGGCTTGAAGGGCTTGAAAGGTGGTTCCGGCCGAAGGCCATTCTGTGTCCCTGATACCTGGCTGGCGATTTTTTTTCATGGAAAAAATGATACCCAACTATCTTGCCATTTTCATAGTAGATAGAGTGCCTAGAGAACTATTGCTCAGATGAGATGATCGCAAAATCAATATTCTCTACCTGAGTGACCAAGGCCTCATCAACCTAATCTAAGTAGAGGTCCAAGAAGCTGCTGAGAGAATGAACATTAGGATCAGCATTGATTTAACTAAGTGAGTGGACCACAAAGCTGCTATGATTAAATTCATCCTTTTTCTTGGAATTCCTTGATTTTGATTTGGGCTTATTGGAAGTCAGTGTGTGGCTTGTAATCTTCACTTTTTAGCTTGTTGCATCTACTCTTATATTGTTTAATATTGATGGACTTCTTGTCCCTCGTGTTACTCTTTTTCTATATTAATAAAATATTTGTTGTTGATTGTCAATAAAAAATAAAGTCAGCGTTAGAATCTTGTATGTTGTATGTAAGAATGTAAGATACATCCATGGGTTTTGCCATCTAAAAATAAACAAAAAAAATAGGCCACCGCCACTTCAATTAGGCTTGTGAATTCTAGGCACGATACACTATTGCAACGCAAAATTGATATAGAATTAATGGGTATAGGTTTAGTTTTAGCGGGTTTGAATGATGAACACGTGGATTTGTCAAACTTGCTTAATAAATGAGTCTTCACAAACTCAAAACACATGCTTGGCATGCAAATAACACTACATTACAAAAACCGAACTATGTACTACTATAAATGGATTGAGTATGACTTGAACAACATTTGGCACAACAAAACTTAGACACAACACAAATCAGGTCATTATCGACTTTAACTAGAATACAAGGCTAGCAGTAAACAAGTGTGTGTTATAAGAACTTAAAGGTACACCAATGACTGCATTTGGTTCCTTACCAGTAAGTCTCAACAAAGGCCATAGACTTCCATTTGACCGTTTGACGAATTCCAAGAACTGAGTTGCATCAAACAGAGGTAGCTCATGCCTCACAGTCATCTGGTTTCCACCTCCAATTAATGAATTTGAGATCTCGCCTCCCAAATTTCATTAAGTTTTGTTGATTATCGATCACACATTTTGTTGCGTTTGTGTAATGAGGTCTCTTGGGATATGGAACCTAATTGCCACTATAAATATCACGTTTATGCTCTTTTTTTATGCTAGTTGAATCTTCTGGATTATTGTCAGGAGGGATGAATCATTAACAACAATCCTCAGAGACTGCAATGAGGAATATGAATTGATGTAAAGATAGATCGTGGTAATGATGAGAACAAAGGTTAGTACCTCTCTTTCTTTCTCCTCATCTAGTCTTTTGGCCCACCTTTTTATCTTTTAAAAGGGAAAATTTTTATATTTTTATCTCAAAAGATGCTTGTAGTTCTCACCTATAAACATTCTAATGTTTGAAATCGCCCAAGAAAATTGGAGATGATATTGAACTTTATTGAGACTATTATTTGATAAACTAATATCCAGAAAGCTTTGGCTCTAAATCATTTGGTATATTTGTTATGCCTAGTTCGTTTTACCAAGTCCAAATACAAGTACTTGGAGGCCTTTCATTTCCATGTTTCTCTTTAATCATGTTTCGTGATGAATATTCATTAGGTTACTCAAGCATAAGGAACCAAAGAAAAGAATGTATAGGGGTTAAATGGATGGTAGGGTTAGCATCAACAATTAAACCAAATAATTGTTGCTATTATAATTGTGGGACTTTTCTTTCTTCTTCATGATTTGATTGATTTAAAAATGAAAAAAATGATTATGCCATACATTTTTCATCAATTCTCTTGTCCAATAACTTTCTTCTTCCAAATCCTTCACCATTTATGTCAAAAACCTCGTTGTTTCATTTTCACCCAAACCTCATTTAGGTCTAACTGGTTCAATGGCTATGTAACTTGCCATCAACTGTCCGAGTGAGGATATTTTATTTGCCCCCGATATGGACCATAATTATTATCCTTAACATTTTGTAGCATAGAGAAAAAAGCTCAGCCCTTTATTTCACTTGAACATACTCATAAAGTCCAAGTTTGTTCATACTAAGAGCATAGGGGTTATTTTAATCAATTTGCATTGATTAAATGAAAAATAAAAGTGGGCTAAATTAGACAACTAGCAACAACTCTTTATAGTATCTCCCATCTTGATTCAAATTTAAGTCAATGTTTAACTAAAGAACTTAATTTGTTACAAAGGGTTTCAATGGACAAACTCATATTTAAAGTTGGGCAAAAATTTAAATTTAAAGGAGGTTGAAATATGATCTTTGAAGGAGAATGAAAACTGACCATTGATGATTTAAGTAAAGGTTTTGAATTTCCCTTGATTTGAGTAAAAAATTGAGTTTATTTTCATTTGACATAAGTTTTAGTAAAGAATTGGAGCTTGTTTTTAACTAGTTTTTACTTAAATTTAAATTTGAGTCAAGATTTGAGAGTTAGGGTTGGATATGCTCATACATTTGTCAAAAACCACATGAGGGAAGTTGCTAATTGTCAAATTCCAGGAGATTTGTTTTTTTGTAAATTACCCTAATTTTTGTGTGAAAAATAGTAATTTGAAAAATTGGCTGAAAGAAAGTTGGACCATCAGTTAGATTGAAAGGTTGGCAACCTTTTGGAATATGTACCATAATAATCATTAAATCATTTTCAGCAATGCATTTGAATCAAGTCTAATTGCAAATCCACCAGTTGAAATAGACAAGACAATATCATATACTAACGCATAATACTTTCCATTTCTTTGCAATGCATTATTTAAAATACTTTAGCAACACACTACCAAACACAAACATAACATTAATGCCACAGAAGAGTTTCCATCAGAATGATATGGGATTTCAGGCATTCTGGCAAGTAAAACTACCAAAACAGAAAACTTCAAATATGTGAAACAACATAAGGTGAACTGTGACAAGAACCAAGATATTAAAAGCAACATGCAAAAACCTAATCAGCATTGATGGCAATTATGTCCATGACCTTAGCAACAACTTCCTTAGAGTCCTTCAGCAGCTTGAGACGTTTGTTCAATATCTCACGCCTTACGACAATCGATGGCGCTTCTTCTAGCAACTGTTCGAGTCCACCACCATGAGGACCCATGAGTTCATTCACTATCTCCATCTCCATGTCCCTGTTCACCAGACTCTTAACACTAAATAGCAGGTGCAGAGCCATGCAATCAACAAGTCTTTTCAGAACAATCTTCCAGTACGCAGTAATTCTCATTTTTATGTCAAATGCTTGGTCTCTAATATTAGGGAAGAACCGCAAATGCCCAACTTCAACATCCCCAAAACCATCAAAAGTGATCTGTGGGGACTTCCAATTATTATTCATAACGTCAAGGAAGACATTATTGTTAGCCATGAGCTTACCCCATAGTGTCATATATTCAGGATCGCAAGTGTAATCGGTGATCTTCTCCATCTCAATTATCTCCACCACTCGATCAACTGACATTTCCTTCCTCTTGGCAATAAGGTTTTGGGCTGCTCTTTTTGTAGATGACTTTAGTTGTGGATAATGTTCAGAGTGCCGCATCAAAACAGCAATCACCACTGTCTCAATGTAGTCCCATATGTCAGAGAGAAACTGAACTGGTGATGCTGATATCTCATTTACTTTTTTCTGCAGGAGCATGAGAAAAGCCGTGCGAGGAAGGAAATTTGGTAGCCCAATACCTCTGGTTTCCTCAAGAACCTTTATCTCCTTCATTAGAAAATTGTCCGTGTAGTTATTTTCTGAACTCTTTTGCAGTTCCTGAGCACACTGGTTGAGCATTTCTGCAAGTCGTGCAGTGCAATGCATGTGTTTGTCATCTGGGTATTCCTCAAACTCGCCTCTCAAGAGGACTTTCCTGAGAGACTCCACGGAGGATCCAATAATCTGCATCAAAGCAGACATTGCTTCTGGAACAGAAGTCAGATTCTTAGGCATTTTGTTGAGTTCTGAAATGTTTGCAGCCTGCTTGTCATTAATCTTTTTGTCAATCTCTGGCAAGCATTTTCCTATTATTGAAGCTTGAATTTGCACCAACTTTTTGGCCAGAACTGGAATACCGACCATAGATTTGTCAATTTTTGAGAGAAGCGGGTGGGTTTCGAATAAATGAGCTTCTTCCTTTCGAGCTTCATCATACGATTCATCACCTATGCGATTCCTAACGCACACATAGCCAAGCCCGATATTCACATCATCTGCCATTACTTTATCTAGCAGACCTTCAGGAGCTTTGTCGGCTTTGGTAACAACAGCCAGAGTTCTCAGGCCGGTCTTGTCCACCCGCTGTGACATCCTGATGGATTCACAAGTCGGAAAATCAACAGTTGCAGATAAAACATTCAGTATAATGCTCTCTTCTGGCCTTATATACTCCATTATTATGGCTGATATCTGCTCATATATATCATCAGGCTGCCCATGAACAGGCACCCTAGTGATTCCAGGCAAATCAACCATTGTAAGATCAGGTACACCATTTTTCTTCACTACTAATGTTAATGGGGTGTGTGATATGCCTTTATGAGAGCCAGCAATATCATCAGTTACTTGATTTATGGCATCAGAAATATGGGCTTCACTGATCTGGACAGTTCCACCCATAAATTCCAAGTGAAACTCCGGGAGAGGATCTGAGTGATGCTGAAGCCTCATTATGAGTGGCACCCTGGTGCAAATGCCTTGGCCTCGGGGGAGGCTGATGCCAGCAAGTGATTCAAGAACACTAGACTTTCCGGACGATTGGTCACCAACCACCACAATTGTTGGAAGCTGTATACCTTCCTGCATGACCTTTAGGAGGCGGAGCTTATCAATTGCATCAAGCAGGGGGCGTATTTGATCATTGTAAGATGACACGATCGGTGCCTCGACTGGAGTAGGCAGTTCTTCATCAATCATAGCTATGGGATCTACAAGTATAGGAACAAGAGCAGAAGAGGAGTTTGTTTCAGTTTCAGGGATGTTGTGGTTCTGCCTAGCCATTTTCTTTAAGGCAGTTGGTTTTTTTTTTCCTCCAAGAATTTGTGTATGTTGGATGGTTTGGGGGGGTTAGAAAGCAGAAGGAAAGTTTTGAGGAGTGAATTGTTGGTAAGTGAGACAATGAAAAGTTCTCACAAAAGCAGTTCGCGTGATATACTAGTTGATTTTTTTTGTTTTAAAAAAAAAAAGATGACATGAAATCCTTTGGGGCACATTTGTAGAATCCTAGTCTTTTGTCCCAAGTGTTTCAGTCCACTGATTTGAGAATCTCGTTCGTCATCTTCACCAACAAATTAAAAAGTAACAAGTTTTATTTTAAAAAAATGGTAAGTTCCATTCAAAAAATTTATAAGTGAATTTAAAAAATAATTAGTAAATTCAAAAAAGTGAGTGCACTATAAAAATTAATAAATTTTATTTAAAATTCGGTGTATATATTAATATTTAAAAAAAAAGTGATAAAATATCAAAAAAATTGTAAAACACTTCTCTTTATCGTATGGCTTGACCCATCTCTGCTTTGCATCTATTAAAGTGAAGTCAAGTCAAGTGAAGGTTGGTTCCCATCACCTACAAGTTGTTTCGAGTATGATTGTTAATCTAAGTTGAATTTTGCCAGTTTGAAATAAACTCGAATAATTTGATTATTTTATATGTAAATAAGTTGAATTTAAAAAATTATTTAAATTCAATTCATTTTGAAACACTAGTCGAATTTGAATCGAGTTTTATCTAAGTCGAGCCCAAATAACTTGATTCACAATTTTGTGTACCATAATTGAACCCCTACCATAATTGAACCCCAACTCCTTATATCCTCCGTATATTCCAAAAATTATAGAATGAAAATCCTTTCTCAATTTTCTTCATTATCCAATTCTTGTCATGCCCAAGGAATCCAGTCAACGGTGGAAGTCTTCGTTACGAATGTGGTGGGTCACTTGATGTCTCAACCAAGCAACTTCGATGAAAGCCTTTGGGTGGCCCAAAAGCTTAATTGAACTCGATTGAAACTTTACCCAAAACCAAAACATGCGAAAAAAAAAAAAGTTACACTAATTTTTTGGATTATCGAGTGAGTAATGTTAACTAGATCCCAAAAAATTATTTTAACTTTCTGATTTGATGATCTGTCAAGTTATATGGTCTCAACAAAGTAGTTCAATAGTTAAAGTTATTGGATCATGTTACTATCATATCATTAATCCAACAAATAATGTCAATTTTTTAAGTTTAAATACTTGTTACTCTAATTGTGTCTAAATGATGTAAATGTAGGTAATATTAGAGGGATTAATTAAAGGCGGGTCTTGGTGTAACAATAAGGTTGTTCCATTATAATTTTGAGGTCACAGATTCGAGTCACGAAAACAATCTCTCTATTTATGGGGGTAAAACTGAGTATATCTAACCCTTCCAAGACTCTGTAATGACGAGAACATCGTGTATTGTAAATATAGGTAAATGTTATCTCTGTCCTAAATTATGTAAATATAGGTAATGTCACCTGTGTAGCTTGATTAAACCTCTAATGCAATGAATTGGTTACTCCATTACTTTGCTATAGAATACACAAAAAACAGTTCTCCAGAGTGGGACCATGGTGGAAGACTTAGTGGAAGACCTCGACTATCGACATGGAATGTTATGCCCCCCACTTCTCACTTTGCATGCATTAGGCTTGATAGGACTTTTTTATCGGACTCATTTTATTAATGGGATTCTTTACTATTTTAATTACTTTAGCAATCAGTTTTTGGATCAAAAAAAAATTACTTTAGCAGCTTGGGCCGGTGCTTTGGCATGGAGTGGGTGGATCCCATCTTCAACTACTTTCTCAATTCACACTCTTTTTATGCTTTTTTTGGAGTAAAAATCATTAATAATAATGTTAAGTGGACTTAATTTTAAAACTTAATCAAGAATTTAATTTAATATAGTCATTGAATTAGTTGTAAATTTTATTGTTAAGTGAAATCCACTTCTAATTCAATAGTTAATTGTTTCTCAAATTAAATTTGACAACAGAAATAAATGTTCACTCTTTTTTACGAATTGTCTCTCGAATTACGCTATTTTTCCTATATTTTTGGGAACTACGAGACTATTGAATGTTCATCCACTTGCTAAAAGCTAGAGAAATAAAAAATTTCATAATAGAAAATAAATTGTTACCAAAAGGTGTGAAAAAGTGTTATATGATGTGCCTGTAGATATGTGATTTATCATTGTAGAAATCTCCTAAAGATGCTCATGTGGTCAGTTTCGTCATTGCACTTAGATTTATTTATCTTTGTGTGTTTATGTTTATCTCTATGTCTATGTCCATGTCTATCTCTATGTTCATATGTTAAATACAAATGTCGATTTGTTTGATTTTATCCCTAAACAATATTTTTTAGTTAATTATATTTCACATGTCCTTTGATTTTTTTTTAATTTATTAATTTTATCCTTAGTCAATATTATATTTTTTGGATGTCAAATCAAAGAATGACCTTCATTTCAACTTAAGTTTAATATTATGGTTAGGAAATTAAATTCTCATTTTATAAAAGTACAATAACAGTCAAGATTTATTCAATATT
>CAUOFW020003227.1:0-39031 GCA_963454935.2 Ilex paraguariensis | reverse complement strand
TATGTGGCAAAAATGTGCGGTGTGCCAGCATGTGAAGATTGAGCATCAAAGGCCAGGAGGAGTCCTACAGTACATCTTTGCCTATTCCAGAGTGGAAGTGGGATCACATCACCATGGACTTCGTGTCGGGTTTTACCACGGACGTCGCGCAGGCATAATGCAGTGTGGGTCATTGTGGATAGACTCACCAAGTCCGCTCATTTCTTGGGTATGAAGACCACAGACTCATTAGAGACGTTGAGCAAGCTCTATATCTGTGAGATTGGTTAGGTTGCACGGAGTTCCGCTCTCCATTGTGTCGGATCGTGATTCTGATTTGTGGCGCGATTTTGGCAAAGTCTTACAACAAGCTATGGGGACAGAGTTAACATTTCAGCACAGCCTTTCATCCCCAAACGGATGGCCAATCCGAGAGGGTGATACAAATCGTGGAAGACATGTTACGAGCTTGCGCGTTGGACTTCAAGGGAAGTTGGAGTGACCAATTTACTGTTTGGTGGAATTTGCATACAACAACAGCTATCAGACCAGTATTGGAATGGCACCCTATGAGGCCTTGTATGGAAGACCATGTAGATCCCCGACGTGTTGGTTAGAAGCGGGCGAGAGTAGTTTGTTTGGGCCAGAAATTGTTCGAGAGACTACAGAGAAATTCAACTCATCCGGGAGAGACTACGCACAGCACAGAGTAGACAGAAAAGCTACGCGGGATCAAAGACGAAGACCATTAGAATTCAAAGAGGGGGCTATGTGTTTCTCAAAGTGTGTCGCCCCAAAAGGAGTATTTAGATTCGGCAAGAAGGGAAAGTTAGCGCCAAGGTATACCGGGCCATTTGAAGTGATCAAAGTGGTGGGCAAGGCGGCATATCAGTTGCGGTTACCAGCTCAGTTATCGGGAGTACACGACGTATTCCATGTGTCCATGTTGAGAGAAGTGTAAATCGGATGCAACGCCGGTTGTAGACTTAGAAGATATTGAAATTCAAGATGGAGCAACCTATGAAGAACAACCAGTGAAGATTCTCGACGCCAAGGAGAAAGTGCTTCGCACAAAGTCATCAAATTGTGTGAAAGTCTTGTGGCAACACCATGGAGTGGAAGAAGCTACATGGGAACCGGAGCTAGAAATGCGAGAGAAGTACCACATTTGTTCGCTACTTGAGGTAAGTTTCGAGGACGAAACTTTCTTTAAGGGGGTGGATTGTAACACCCCGCATTTTCTTTTATATATGTATATAGATATATAGTAAATAATTGTTGTAAAAATGGGGATATGTGTAGTGATGTGTGTTTGAATTTGGTAGAATGAAAAGGGATGAACAGTGCACTGGCTGTAACATCAAGCTCGATTTCGACCTTGATGCAGTCCATATCTCTCAAAACTTAAAACATGAAATTTGTAGAGCTCTCTCTTAGGATTCCATATCACCTTGAATCATCTCAATCGGAACTAGGAGGAAGGAGTTATGTCCATATTACGAAGTAGTGTCTACACTGTCCAAAAATCTGTCCGCCAGACTACCTTTCGCTAATTTCATCATAACTCTTTATTGGAAAGTCCGAATTGTGTACCGTTATTTTTGTTAGAACCCTAACTCGTATATCTTTCCAACCATATAGGTTACACCTCCTAGAAATACCTGAGTCAAATCAGTTTATTCTATGAAGTTGACCAAAAATCTGCACAATGGTGCTCCTTGGATAGTAAAGGGTTGTGCTTTCTTATTAGACCTTGAAGGTGTAAAACCCCATATGTTTACATTAATATATTAATGTACTTGTTTAGTGATTCTTCTATATGTAATGACTTAAGAATAAAAAATATATATATATTAAAATCGTAAGATATCACCTATAGTAGTTCGAAGGAATAAAATAGAAATTTTAATGTTCCAAGTGTGAATTTATTTTAGTTTTGAAATAAATCATAAAAAGCAATGTTTTTAGGTTAAAATAACATTAAAATGAATCCGGAACGTCGAAAAACCTTAGGGTAGTCGTATGGATCAAATTGGAGATTTCTAGTGGCAAAACTGTAATTTTGGAAAAAAACTCAAAATTTAGCCATGAACAGTGAATTGCGCGGACTGCTGTGTTTAAAACACAGAATCCAGCCCATTTCCTTCCATTTTTTCTCACATCTCTCACCCCCAAACCCCTTAGCACCCTTGGGGAAGATAGAGGAAAGGAGGAAAGAGAGAAAGGAGGTCATTAGAGCTGAATTTTTGGTTTGAAACTTTGATTCAAGGTAGGGGTTATTTCTTTCATGCTTGTCCATTGAGGCTAAGGCTAAAATATATATATGTTTTGATTCATACTTGTATGTATTTGCTAGGAATTCCTTGTTTCTTGGTTTTCTTGCAATTATGGCATGTCTTAAACAAAGTTAGGATTGATTACCCATGAAACTTCTTTATAGCTTTAAAACCCTAGTTTTTGGGAAATATGGAATTCTCTTTCTACATTTGCTCAAGCTTGGTTTTGAGAACTTTAGTGCTTTGTGTGAGTAATGAAAATGATGTGGTAGTGATCTCTTGTATTTTTCTTAATTGATTATTTGGATTGTCGCATGATAAAATTTGGGGATTTTGATAATGGTTGCTTGTTGAGGGCAATGTGTGGATTTAATCTTGTATGTGATTGTTGGTATGAAAAGAGGATAATTATGAACCGAGGTTACTCGTAAGTATGCGGTTAAGTGTGGAATACTTGAAGGGGGTAGAGGTTACTTGTAAGTATGCTACCTACCAAAAGAGGATATTTATGAACCGAGGTTACTTGTAAGTATGCGGTTATGTGTGGGAGACTTCAAGGGGGGTAGAGGTTACTTGTAAGTATGCTACCTACCAAAAGAGGATATTTATGGACCAGGGTTACTTCTAAGTATGCGGCTATGTGTTGGATACTTGAGGGGGGTGGAGGTTACTTGTAAGTATGCTACCTACCTAAAAGGACATCTAACGACCGTGGTTACTTGTAAGTATGCGGTTATGGGAAACTAAGACTTGAAGGGGGTGGAGTTTACTTTTAAGTATGCCACCTGCCAAAGGAAATATAATAATCGATGGTGGAATAAGCGTTCCTTTTTGTAGTATGATGTTACTATTGCATTTCCCACAAGAGCTTGTGGAGGTATGGGACTCTACAAGAACTTGTTGGAAATGGTTATGGTTGCTCATTGTGACTTGGGTTTACTGTTCATTTAAATTATTGCGAATGTTTAAACTTGAGATCTGTTTCAAATGACACGGTTTTACTTCAAATGTTATATGATATTTTGGAAAATAAGACCGAACTGTTTTACTTGTTTTCTAAACCTTGTATGAGTATGGAAGGAATGTTGCAACAGAGCTTAGTGCTCATCCCCTACAGATAATATCTTTTCAGATTTCGTCTATGAGGAGGAGTTACAAGTAGATGAACCAGTGCATGGGGAAGCTCCCCTAGAGGGGAACGGGGATCCTGAACTGGATGCCTAGAGTTATATTTCTTTTGTACTAGACTAGAGAGTTTATTTTGAAATCATGTAAAGTCTAGTATTTTGTTATTTCACTGCAAGTGTAATTTAATTCTTTTGGGAATATATTTGTCATACTTGGCCTATTCTTTTGGGATGGCATTGTGGATATGACATATGATGAATGAAAGTTTATTTTATGATGGATAAATAGACCCGGTGTGGTCAATAGTTATGCATATGTGGACCCGGTGTGGTCAATTGTAATATAATTGTACAGGTTGTGTTTTGGGTAAAGCTCCCCGTACAAAGGAGACTCTGCCCAAATTTTGTTAAAATATGAATGGTTGATGAATGAACTTTCGCCGTGATGAATTTACGTAATGCTCTCATGGGGTGAATGGTTTTTAGAATGTAATGTCACCCAAGGGGGTTTTTGGGGCGTTACACTATGACAGTATGCGTTGGGACTAATTTATTTTATTTATTTTTGTGTTACAGTGACACTAGATTATTTTGGAACTACGTGTGTAGGACTAACATATTTACTATCAGATATCGGATAGATAACATTTGCATCTAATAGTTTTTGTACTTCATTGTGAACAACCTCTTTCAAGTGTGGATTTAATCTTCTTTGCATTTGACTAGATGATTTAGCATTTCTTTTGCATATATACAATGAGTACACAGTAATGGGGTTATACCTTTTATATCAGCTATTGTCCATCCAAGAACACTTTGTTGATTTTTTAATACTCTTGCTAATTCTTTTTCTTCACTTTCAGATAATTTTGATGATATGATTACATGATGAATTTCATTTTTTTTTCTAGAAAAACATGTTTCAGATTGATTGGAATTGACTTTAAATCTGGTTTAAAGATTTCTGACATTGAATTCTATAGATTTTGGCAACAGATTTTCAAATTCTGGTTTTCCTAGTTTTTCTGATTTATCGTGAGATACATATTTTTCTGTGTTTAAATCACTTCTAGATATCGTTCTACCATACCACTGAATATACTTAACATACAATGTTGAAAAATAGTTGGAGCATTACATAGTCCAAAAAATATTCTTTTTTGTGCAAAGGTACCAAAAGAAAATGTAAATGTACTTTTTTGTTGATCATCTATTGCAATTTGAAATTAATTATAACCAGAGTATCCATCTTGAGAGCCATAATATGCATGACCAACAACTCTTTCTAAGACTTGATCTAAAAAAGGTAATGGAAAGTGATCTTTTCTGCTGAGTGAATTTAGTTTCCAATAGTCAATACATACACGCTAGCCTATGACAGTACGCATTGGGACTAATTTATTTTCCTTATTTTGTAATACAGAAAAACAAGATTTCTTTGGAACAACTTGTGCAAGACTAACCTGTTTTCTATCAGATACAGGATAGATAACATTTGCGTCAAGTAGTTTAAGTACTTCATTGTGAACAACCTCTTTCGAGTGTGGATTTAATCTTCTTTGCATTTGACGAGATGATTTAGCATTTTCTTCTGAATATATACAATGAGTACACAGTAATGGGCTTATACCTTTTATATCAGCTATTGTCCATCCAAGAACACTTTGACGATTTTTTAATACTCTTGCTAATTCTTTTTCTTGACTTTCAGATAATTTTGATGATATAATTACAGGATGAATTTCATTTTTTTTTTCCAGAAAAACAAGTTTTAGATTGATTGGAAGTGGCTTTAAATCTGGTTTAAGGATTCCTGACATTGGATTCTATTGATTTTTGCAACAGATTTTCAAATTCTGGTTTTCCTAGACTTTCTGATTTATCTTCAGATACATATTTTACTGTGTTTAAAGCACTTCTAGATATCGTTCTACCATATCACTGAATATACATAACATACAACGTTGAAAAATAGTTGGCGCATTACGTAGCCCAAAAGGCATTCTTTTTTATGCAAAGGTACCAAAAGAACATGTAAATGTAGTTTTTTGTTGATCATCTATTGCAATTTGAATTTAATTATAACCAGAGTATCCATCTTGAAAGCAATAATAAGCATGACCAGCGACTCTTTCTAAGACTTGATCTAGAAAAGGTAATGGAAAATGATATTTTCTGCTGAGTGAATTTAGTTTTCAATAGTCAATACAAACACGCTAACCTATGACAGTACGCATTGGGACTAATTTATTTTCCTTATTTTGTAATATAGTAAAACAAGGTTTCTTTGGAACTACTTGTGCAAGACTAACCTGTTTACTATCGGATATAGGATAGATAACATTTGCGTCAAGTAGTTTAAGTACTTCATTATCAACAAGCTCATTCAAGTGTGGCTTTAAATCTAGTTTATAGATCCTGACATTGGATTCTATACATTTAGGCAACAGATTTTCACAATATGGATTTCTTAGATTTTCTGATTTATCTTCAGATACATATTTTACTGTGTTTAAATCACTTCTAGATATCGTTCTACCATATCACGGAATATACTGAACATACAGTGTTGAAAAATAGCTGGCGCATTATATACTCCAAAAGGCATTTTTTTATACGCAAAGGTACCAGAAGAACATGTAAAATGTAATTTTTTGCTGATCACCTATTGCAATTTCAATTTAATTATAGGCAGAGTATCCATCTTGAAAGCAATAAATATGTATGACTAGCTATTCTTTTTAAGACTTGATCTGGAAATGGTAATGGAAAGTGTTATTTTCTGCTGGGTAAATTTAGCTTCCCATAGTCAATACATTCACGCTAGCCTCTGACAGTATGCGTTAGGACTAATTTATTTTTTTTATTTTGTATTACGGTGACACTAGACTTTTTTGGAACTACGTGTGTAGGACTAACATATTTACTATCAGATATAGGGTAGATAACATTTGCACCTAATAGTTTTAGAACTTCATTGTGAACAACCTCTTTCAAGTGTGAATTTAACCTTCTTTGCATTTGACGAGATGATTTTGCATTTTCTTCTGAATATATACAACGAGTACACAGTAATGGGCTTATACCTTTTATATCAGCTATTGTCCAACCAAGAACACTTTGATGATTTTTTAATACTCTTGCTAATTCTTTTTCTAGACTTTCAGATAATTTTGATGATATGATTACAGGATAAATTTCATTTTTTTTCCAGAAAAAAATGTTCCAGATTGATTGGAAGTGGCTTTAAATCTGGTTTAAAGATCCTGACATTGGATTCTATAAATTTTGGCAACAGATTTTCAAATTCTGGATTTCCTTAATTTTTTGATTTATCTTCAGATACATATTTTACTGTGTTTAAATCACTTCTAGATATCGTTCTACCATATCACTGAATATACTTAACATACAGGGTTGAAAAATAGCTAGCGCATTACTTACTCCAAAAGGCATTTTTTTATACGCAAAGGTACCAAAAGAACATGTAAATGTAATTTTTTGTTGATCATCTATTGCAATTTCACTTTAATTGTAGGCAGATTATCCATCTTGAAAGCAATAATATGCATGGCCAGCTATTCTTTCTAAGACTTGATCTAGAAAAGGTAATGGAAAGTGATCTTTTCTGCTGAGTGAATTTAGTTTCCAATAGTCAATACATACACGCCAGCCTATGACAGTACGCATTGGGACTAATTTATTTTCCTTATTTTGTATTACAACAACACTAGATTTCTTTGGAACTACTTGTGCAAGACTAACTTGTTTACTATCAGATTAGGATAGATAACATTTGCATCAAATAGTTTAAGTACTTCATTGTGAACAACCTCATTCAAGTGTGGATTTAATCTTCTTTGTGGTTGACTAGATGATTTAGCATTTTCTTCTGAATATATACAATAATTACACAGCAGTGGATTTGTACCTTTTTTATCAGCTTTTGTCCTTCTAAGAACACTTTTGACGATTTTTTAATACTCTTATTAATTATTTTTCTTGATTTTTAGATAATTTTGATGATATGATTACCGGATGAATTTAATTTTTTTTTTCCAGAAAAACATATTTCAGATTTATTGGAAGTGTTTTTAAATCTGGTTTATAGATCCAGACATTGGATTCTATATATTTAGGCAACAGATTTTCACAATATGGATTTCTTAGATTTAGGGTAGATAACATTTGCACCTAATAGTTTTAGTACTTCATTGTGAACAACCTCTTTCGAGTGTGGATTTAACCTTCTTTGCATTTGACGAGATGATTTTGCATTTTCTTCTGAATATATACAACGAGTACACAGTAATGGGCTTATACCTTTTATATCAGCTATTGTCCAACCAAGAACACTTTGATGATTTTTTAATACTCTTGCTAATTCTTTTTCTAGACTTTCAGATAATTTTGATGATATGATTACAGGATAAATTTCATTTTTTTTCCCGAAAAAAATGTTTCAGATTGATTGGAAGTGGCTTTAAATCTGGTTTAAAGATCCTGACATTGGATTCTATAAATTTTGGCAACAGATTTTCAAATTCTGGATTTCCTTAATTTTTTGATTTATCTTCAGATACATATTTTACTGTGTTTAAATCACTTCTAGATATCGTTCTACCATATCACTGAATATACTTAACATACAGGGTTGAAAAATGACTGGCGCATTACATACTCCAAAAGGCATTTTTTTTATATGCAAAGGTACCAAAAGAACATGTAAATGTAATTTTTTGTTGATCATCTATTGCAATTTCACTTTAATTCTAGGCAGATTATCCATCTTGAAAGCAATAATATGCATGGCCAGCTATTCTTTCTAAGACTTGATCTAGAAAAGGTAAGGGAAAGTGATATTTTCTGCTGAGTAAATTTAGTTTCCAATAGTCAATACATAAACGCCAGACTATGACAGTACGCATTGGGACTAATTTGCTTTCCTTATTTTGTATTAAAGTAGAACTAGATTTCTTTGGAACTACTTGTGGAAGACTAACCAGTTTACTGTCAGATATAGGATGGATAACATGTGCATCAATAGTTTAAGTACTTCATTGTGAACAACCTCAATCAAGTGTGGATTTTAATCTTCTTTGCGGTGGACTAGAGGATCTAGCATTTTCTTCTGAATATATACAATGAGTACACAGCAGTGGACTTATACCTTTTATATCAATTATTCTCCATCTAAGAACACTTTCACGATTTTTTAATACTCTTATTAATTATTTTTCTTGACTTTCAGATAATTTTGATGATATCATTACCGGATGAATTTAATTTTTTTTTCCAGAAAAACATATTTCAGATTGATTGGAAGTGGCTGTAAATCTAGTTTATAGATCCTGACATTGGATTCTATACATTTAGGCAACAGATTTTCAAAATATGGATTTTTTAGATTTTCTGATTTATCTTCAGATACACATTTTACTGTGTTTAAATCACTTCTAGATATCGTTCTACCATATCACGGAATATACTGAACATACAGCGTTGAAAAATAGCGGGCGCATTACATACTCCAAAAGGCATTTTTTTATACGCAAAGGTACCAGAAGAACACGTAAATGTAATTTTTTGCTGATCACCTATTGCAATTTAATTTTAATTATAGGCAGAGTATCCATCTTGAAAGCAATAATATTCATGACTAGCTATTCTTTTTAAGACATGATCTAGAAAAGGTAATGGAAAGTGTTCTTTTCTGCTGGGTAAATTTAGTTTCCCATAGTCAATACATTCACGCCAGCCTATGACAGTATGCGTTGGGACTAATTTATTTTTTTTATTTTGTATTACGGTGACACTAGACTTTTTTGGAACAACGTGTGTAGGACTAACATATTTACTATCAGATATAGGATAGATAACATTTGCACCTAATAGTTTCAGTACATCATTGTGAACAACCTCTTTCAAGTGTGAATTTAATCTTCTTTGCATTTGACGAGATGATTTAGCATTTTCTTCTGAATATATACTGTAACGCCCCAAAAGTCCCCTTGGGTGACATTACATTCTAAAAACCATTCACACCATGAGAGCATTACGTAAATTCATCACAACGAAAGTTCATTCATCAACCATTCATATTTTAACAAAATTTGGGCAGAGTCTCCTTTGTACGGGGAGCTTTGCCCAAAACACAACCTGTACAATTATGTTACAATCGACATATGCATAACTATTGACCACACCGGGTCTATTTATCCATCATAAAATAAACCTTCATTCATCATATGTCATATCCACAATGCCATCCCAAAAGAATAGGCCAAGTATGACAAATATATTCCCAAAAGAATTAAATTACACTTGCAGTGAAATAACAAAATACTAGACTTTACATGATTTCAAAATAAACTCTCTAGTCTAGTACAAAAGAAATATAACTCTAGGCATCCAGTTCAGGATCCCCGTTCCCCTCTAGGGGAGCTTCCCCATGCACTGGTTCATCTACTTGTAACTCCTCCTCATAGACGAAATCTGAAAAGATATTATCTGTAGGGGATGAGCACTAAGTTCTGTTGCAACATTCCTTCCATACTCATACAAGGTTTAGAAAACAAGTAAAACAGTTCGGTCTTATTTTTCAAAATATCATATAACATTTGAAGTAAAACCGTGACATTTGAAACAGATCTCAAGTTTAACCATTCGTAATAATTTAAATGAACAGTAAACCCAAGTCACAATGAGCGACCATAACCATTTCCAACAAGTTCTTGTAGAGTCCCATACCTCCACAAAGTCTTGTGGGAAATGCAATAGTAACACCATACTACAAAAAGGAACGCTTATTCCACCATCGATTATTATATTTCCTTTGGCAGGTGGCATACTTAAAAGTAAACTCCACCCCCTTCAAGTCTTTGTTTCCCATAACCGCATACTTACAAGTAACCACGGTCGTTAGATGTCCTTTTAGGTAGATAGCATACTTACAAGTAACCTCCACCCCCCTCAAGTATCCAACACATAGCCGCATACTTAGATGTAACCTTGGTCCATAAATATCCTCTTTTGGTAGGTAGCATACTTACAAGTAACCTCTACCCCCTTGAAGTCTCCCACACATAACGGCATACTTACAAGTAACCTCGGTTCATAAATATCCTCTTTTGGTAGGTAGCATACTTACAAGTAACCTCTAACCTCGGTTCATAAATATCCTCTTTTGGTAGGTAGCATACTTACAAGTAACCTCTACCCCCTTCAAGTATTGCACACTTAACCGCATACTTACGAGTAACCTCGGTTCATAATTATCCTCTTTTCATACCAACAATCACATACAAGATAAAGTCCACACATTGCCCTCAACAAGCAACCATTATCAAAACCCCCAAATTTTATCATGCGACAATCCAAATAACCAATTAAGAAAAATACAAGAGATCACCACCACATCATTTTCATTACTCACACAAAGCACTAAAGTTCTCAAAACCAAGCTTGAGCAAATGTAGAAAGAGAATTCCATATTTCCCCAAAAACTAGGGTTTTAAAGCTATAAAAGAAGTTTCATGGATAATCAATCCTAACTTTGTTTAAGACATGCCATAATTGCAAAAAAACCAAGAAACAAGGAATTCCTAGCAAATACATACAAGTATGAATCAAAACATATATATATTTTAGCCTTAGCCTCAATGGACAAGCATGGAAGAAATAACCCCTACCTTGAATCAAAGTTTCAAACCAAAAACCCAAGCTCTAGTGACCTCCTTTCTCCCTTTCCTCCTTTCCTCCTTTCCTCTATCTTCCCCAAGGGTGCTAAGGGGTTTGGGGGTGAGAGATGTGAGAAAAAATGGAAGGAAATGGGCTGAGAGATGTGAGAAAAAAATGGAAGGAAATGGGCTGAATTCTGTGTTTTAGACACAGCAGTCCGCGCAATTCACTGTTCATGGCTAATTTTGAGTTTTTTTTCCAAAATTACAGTTTTGCCACTAAAAATCTCCAATTTGATCCATACGACTACCCTAAGGTTTTTCGACGTTCCGGATTCATTTTTAATGTTATTTTAACCTAAAAACATTGCTTTTTATGATTTATTTCAAAACTAAAATAAATTCACACTTGGAACATTAAAATTTCTATTTTATTCCTTCGAACTACTATAGGTAATATCCTTACGATTTTAATATATATATATATATGGTTTATTCTTAAGTCATTACATATAGAAGAATCACTAAACAAGTACATTAATATATTAATGTAAACATATGGGGTTTTACACCTTCAAGGTCTAATAAGAAAACACAACCCTTTACTATCCAAGGAGCACCATTGTGCAGATTTTTGGTCAACTTCATAGAATAAACTGATTTGACTCAGGTATTTCTAGGAGGTGTAACCTATATGGTTGGAAGGATATACGAGTTAGGGTTCTAAAAAAAAATAACGGTACACAATTCGGACTTTCCAATAAAGAGTTATGATGAAATTAGCGAAAGGTAGTCTGCCGGACAGATTTTTGGACAGTGTAGACACTACTTCGTAATATGGACATAACTCCTTCCTCCTAGTTCCGATTAAGATGATTCAAGGTGATATGGAATCCTAAGAGAGAGCTCTACAAATTTCATGTTTTAAGTTTTGAGAGATATGGACTGCATCAAGGTCGAAATCGAGCTTGATGTTACAGCCAGTGCACTGTTCATCCCTTTTTCATTCTACCAAATTCAAACACACATCACTACACATATCCCCATTTTTACAACAATTATTTACTATATATCTATATACATATATAAAAGAAAATGCGGGGTGTTACATATACAATGAGTACATAGTAATGGGCTTATACCTTTTATATCAGCTATTGTCCATCAAAGAACACTTTGATGATTTTTTAATACTCTTGCTAATTCTTCTTCTTGACTTTCAGATAATTTTGATGATATGATTACAGGATAAATTTCAATTTTTTTTCCGAAAAAACAGGTTTCAGATTGATTAGAAGTGGCTTTAAATCTGGTTTAAAGATCCTAACATTGGATTCTATAGATTTTGGCAACAGATTTTCAAATTCTGGATTTAATAGATTTTCTGATTTTTCTTCAGATACATATTTTACTGTGTTTAAATCACTTCTAGATATCGTTCTACCATATCCCTGAATATACTTAACCTACGGCGCATTACATACTCCCAAAGGCATTTTTTTATACGCAAAGGTACCAAAAGAACCTGTAAATGTAATTTTGTGTTGATCACCTATTGCAATTTCAATTTAATTATAGGCAGAGTATCCATCTTGAAAGCAACAATTATGTATGACTAGCTATTCTTTTTAAGACTTGATCTAGAAAAGGTAATGGAAAGTGTTATTTTCTGCTGGGTAAATTTAGCTTCCCATAGTCAACATATTCACGCCAGCCTATGACAGTACGCATTGGAAATAATTTATTTTCAGATACATATTTTACTGTGTTTAAATCACTTCTAGATATCGTTCTACCATATCACTAAATATACTTAACATACGGGGCTGAAAAATAGCTGGCACATTACATACTCCCAAAGGCATTTTTTTATACGCAAAGGTACCAAAAGAACCTGTAAATGTAATTTTTTGTTGATCATCTATTGCAATTTCAATTTAATTCTAGGCAGAGTATCCATCTTGAAAGCAATAATATGCATGGCCAGCTATTCTGTCTAAGACTTGATCTAGAAAAGGTAATGGAAAGTGATCTTTTCTACTGAGTGAATTTAGTTTTCAATAGTCAATACATACACGCCAGCCTATGACAGTACGCATTGGAAATAATTTCTTTTCCTTATTTTGTGTTACAGTAAAACTAGATTTCTTTGGAACTACTTGTGCAAGACTAACCTATTTTCTATCAGATATAGAATAGATAACATTTGCGTCAAATAGTTTAAGTACTTCATTGTGAACAACCTCATTCAAGTGTGGATTTTAATCTTCTTTGCGGTTGTCTGGATGATTTAGCATTTTCTTCTGAATATATACAATGAGTACACAGCAGTGGACTTATCCCTTTTATATCAACTATTGTCCATTTAAGAACACTTTGATGATTTTTTAATACTCTTATTAATTCTTTTACTTGACTTTCAGATAATTTTGATGATATGATTACCAGATGAATTTAATTTTTTTTTCCCAGAAAAACATATTTCAGATTGATTGGAATTGGCTTTAAATATTGTTTAAAGATCCTGACATTGGATTCTATATATTTAGGCAACAGATTTTCACAATATGGATTTCTTAGATTTTTTGATTTATCTTCAGATACATATTTTACTGTGTTTAAATCACTTCTAGATATCATTATACCATATCACAGAATATACTTAACATACAACGTTGAAAAATAGTTGGCGCATTACGTAGTCCTAAAGACATTCTTTTATATGCAAAGATACCTAAAGAACATGTAAATGTAGTTTTTTGTTGATCATCTGTTGCAATTTCTGTTTAATTATAGCCAGACTATCCATCTTGAAAGCAATAATATGCATGACCAGCTACTCTTTCTAAGACTTGATCAAGAAAAGGTATTAGATAGTGATATTTTCTGCTGAGTGAATTTAGTTTGCAATAGTCAATACATACACCCCAGCCTATGACAGTACGCATTGGGACTAATTTATTTTCGTTATTTTTTATTACAGTAACACTAGATTTCTTTGGAACTACTTGTGCAAGACTAAAATATTTACTATCAAATATAGGATAGATAACATTTGCATCAAATAGTTTAAGTACATCATTGTGAACAACCTCATTCAAGTGGGGATTTAATCTTTTTTGCGGTTGACTAGATGATTTTGCAATTTCTTCTGAATATATACAGCGAGTAAACAGCAGTCGGCTTATACATTTTATATCAGCTATTGTCCATCTAAGAACACTTTGACGATTTTGTAATACTCTTATTAATTCTTTTTCTTGACTTTCAGATAATTTTGATGATGAGATTGCCAGATGAATTTCATTTTTTTTTCCAGAAAAACATATTTCATATTGATTGGAAGTGGCTTTAAATCTGGTTTAAAGATCCTGACGTTGGATTCAACAAATTTAGGCAACAGATTTTCACAATCTCAATTTCCTAGATTTTTTGATTTATCTTCAGATAGATATTTTGCTGTGTTTAAATCACTTCTAGATATCGTTCTACCATATCACTGAATATACTTAACATACAGTGTAGAAAAATAGTTGGCGCATTACATAGTCCAAAAGGCATTCTTGTATATGCAAAGGTACCAAAAGAACATGTAAATGTAGTTTTTTGTTGATCCTCTATTGCAATTTCAATTTAATTATAGCCAGAGGAACCATCTTGAAAGCAATAATATGCATGTCCAGCTATTCTTTCTAAGAGTTGATCTAGAAAAGGTAATGGAAAGTGATATTTTCAAGTGAGTGAATATAGCTTCCGAAAAACAACACATACACGCCAGCGTATGACAGTACGCATTGGGACTAATTTATTTTCCTTATTTTGTATTACAACAACACTAGATTTTTTTGGAACTACTTGTGCTAGACTAACCAGTTTACTATCAGATATAGCATAGATAACATTTGCGTCAAATAGTCTAAGTACTTCATTGTGAACAACCTCGTTAAAGTGTGGATTTAATCATCTTTGCGGTTGACTAGATGATTTATCATTTTTTTTTGAATATATACAATGAGTACGCAGCAGTGGATTTATACCTTTTATATCAGCTATTGTCCATCTAAGAACACTTTGACGATTTTTTAAAACTCTTATTAATTCTTTTTCTTGACTTTCAGATTATTTTGATCATATGATTTCCGGATGAATTTTCTTTTTTTTTTCGGAAAAACATATTTGAAATTGATTGGAAGTGCCTTTAAATCTAGGTTAAAGATCCTGAAATTGGATTCTATAGACTTAGGCAACAAATTTTCTCTTTCTCGATTTCCTAGATTTTCTGATTTATCTTTAGATACATATTTTACTGTGTTTAAATCACTTCAAGATATCGTTCTACCATATCACGGAATATACTTAACATACCGCGTTGAAAAATAGCTGGCGCATTACATAATCCAAAAGGCATTTTTTTATACGCAAAGGTACCCAAAGAACATGTAAATGTAATTTTTTGTTGATCATCTATTGCTATTTCTATTTAATTATAGGCAGAGTATCCGTCTTGAAAGCAATAATATGCATTACCAGCTATTATTTCTAAGACTTGATCTCGAAAAGGTAATGGAAAGTGTTCTTTTCTGCTGGGTGAATTTAGCTTCCCATAGTCAATACATACACGCCAGCCCATGACAGTATGCGTTGGGACTAATTTATTTTCTTTATTTTGTATTACAGTGACGCTAGATTTTTTTGGAACTACATGTGTAGGACTAACCTGTTTACTATCAGATATATGATAGATAACATTTGCATCTAATAGTTTTAGTACTTCATTGTGAACAACCTCTTTCAAGTGTGGATTTAATCTTCTTTACATTTGACGAGATGATTTAGCATTTTCTTCTTGTGAAACCCGGGAGAAATTTGAATTTTTTTTTTATAAATGGGCAAAATGGTAATTTGCCATCCTAATGCGTATTTAAAATACATATTTTTTTATAGAGCTCGGATGGGACAATGGATCTCACCGTTGGATTCACATTGCGAAACGTAGCTGTCCTGTCCATTTTCGTCAAATTTTGAGATAGTCGAGTTTTTCACGTTTTTCGAGGCAAGGGGCTTCCGGTAACCCCCAAAAATGAAATTTTAATAAAAATTTTAAAATTTGAAAGATATTTTAAATAAATTTCATATAAAATATTTTGAGTTTAAACCGGTGCAAAATAAATTATTTCAAGACAAAAACGGATCCGAATCAGTGAGGGACATGTGGCGCGACTCAGGCCAAGTATTGAGAAGTATAAATAGGGGCTAAATCAGATTTTTTGCCGAAGGATCTCTGCATTTCAGCTGGTTCCAACGTGTGAGAGCAAGAGGGAGAGAAAAAGGGAGAAAATCCTCCTTCGCCGATTCTCGTTGTTCCGTCGCTCGGATCAACTTGGACCAAGAGCCAAAGTTCATCTCCTCGACGGGGGCTATGCGTACGTACCAAAAAGAGTGTATTTCACCGAAGATCCAAGAGGAGACTTTGGAGAAAATCAAAGCTTTGAGATTGATTTGGTGTTATAGAAGTTCTTACACTTCTCTTGAGGTAGAGTTCCCTCCTACCTTGGTTTTATTCTTATATTAAGTGGGCTTTTAGTGGCTGAAATTGGTTTATATGTGGGCTGTCCAAGGGCTGTCCAAATGGACTATTTTGGTGCTGAAATTGGGGCTATTTTGTGCACTAATTAGGGGCTGTTTTGTGCACTAATTAGGGACTGTTAGGGGGCTGAATTTGGGTTGTTTAAGGGACTGTTAAAGGGCTGAATTATGGAATGTTTTTAGGCCATGTTATAGACTGAAATTGTGACTGTTTTTAGGCTATTTTGTGGGCTATATACGGGCTGTTATATGGTGGTTTGTATGGGCAGTTTTGTGGTTTAGACAAGAGCCGTTACGTTGGCTATTGCATAGGCTGTTATGTGTTATATTATGCCTTAGTGATTAGGTGTGTTATTAGCCTAAAAGTTGTGATATCACTTGCCTATGATTATGAAAGTGAAATTCTGGACTTATGACATGATTTTTGATTGGAAATGCAATTGTCGGTATATGCATGTAATGATATATTGAATTTGTGACAAATATGATATCTATATGCTTAGAACATAACTTATCATGATATGTTGAGATTGTTCATATGTCATTCATAGCATATTGAACATTGTATCATTGTGCATAGAGGCATCACATTCATGGGCATAAGTCATGAGTGTGGGTGTGTGAGATGCATGGTTGATCAAACACCATGTTTGGTGGTTGGTATGTGGGTTCGGGAAAAAGTGGATCAAAGGTCCCCTTTGAGTCGCATGGTTGCATGGAAGAAAACTTGTGTCGGGTATAGCAAGTAGGGCTAAACTCTCCCTCGGGTGCAATACCCGGCGACTTGGTTATACACTCCCCTGTGGTGAAATTCCGGTAAAGTGTAATATGGTATACGGAACCAGCGGTATAAAATCCAAAATTCGTTGCCCAACAAGACATAAGATTTTGATTTATAAGAAAATAATCATTTAATGAGTACCATCCAATAATGATCTGATTTATAAAACGCATGATTTTTTCATTCAATGTGATCATTGGATGTATTTTCATCGAAGACGGGTCATTACACATTGGCATTTCATTGTGTTGTGAAAGTCAGTGAGGACTTGGGTTTAAGTGCGTGAGTGAGTATCATCTTATTTCATGGCATGACATGGTTGCATTTCAACATTGAATACATATTCTTGTATGAATGGTTGTTAAATGTTAAATGTTACTTATACACATTGCATATGCATTTAAGGTGGGGAGTAGCCCTAGTAGGAGTTTTTCTCTACTGGGCGTTGGCTCACCCTATACGGGAAACATTTCAGGTACGGGTCATACGCCGAGGGACGACACTTACTCGGGCACTTAAGGTGGAAGAAAAGCCAACTTGTGGCTTTCAATCCATTTCTTTTGTAAAATTATACTTGTAATTAAATTTTGGCATGTAATGTGTAAAGGAATTGTGATAGAATCCATATTGACTGTGTTTAATATAATCTTGCATGTTTGTATGAATATGGATAATTGGACTCGGTGTGGCCAATGTTTACTTATAAATGGACCCGGTGTGGCCAATGTTTACTTATAAATGGACCCGGTGTGGTCATTGTTGAATATAGGACCTCGGATGGGTCTTGTTATAATATAACGCACAGGTTGTGTTTTGAGTAGAGTTCTCCTTACAAAGGAGACTCTGCCCAAATTTTTAATAAAGGATGGACCCCGGTAAATGGGGCATAACGTTGAGATTTCGAGTTACTCGGTATCCATGGGCATTCCGCAGGTTGATGAGTAATCAATGGACCCCCGGATTTTGGGTGTCACAGCTTGGTATCCGAGCTTAGGTTATTCGATTCACCTAGGGGTTGTTGGGCATTGGAACTAGACTATTGCATGCATTGTGCATCTCATCTAATGTGCTTAAATTGTAACATGTTTTGTGCAACGTGTTATGTGAAACATGATTACTTGCTAGGTGATTATGTGAATGAGATACATGGTAAAATGTATATGGAAAGAGACACTAGGTTAGAAAACATAACCTTGGGAGTCGAAAAAAAAATGAACATAATAGTTCAAGTTTAAATGTTTTCTAGTGGATGGTATAGACTCTACTAGGAAAACAAGGAGATAAAATCTCAATGTTTCAAGTTTGATCCCTACACTGGAATGTTATTTGATATGAAAATTCTATTGTCATTGGACATGTGTGTAGATGGCAACAAGAGGAAGAGGATACGGCCAAGGTCGAGGCGGTGGGCGGAACAACCAACCACCACCTACTGCTGACCAACAAGCCTTCATAGAGGCTCTTGGTGCTGTAGTTGCCACCATCACATAGACGGGTACAAGTAAAGGCCAAGGAGGCACCAGTCATCTCCAGAAGTTCAAGGCATATCAACCGCTGATCTTTATAGGAGGGACGGACCCGATGGTAGCTGATCATTGGTTCCGGTAGGTTGACTAGATCTTGAGGGCAATGGAGATCACCTCTGATGCCACCAAGATAACTTTAGCTACATTCCAGCTGGAGGGGGAATCCCAAGTATGGCGGGATTGGGTGAAAGACTCCAAGAACTTGGAGGCCATGACATGGGTAGAGTTCAAGGAACTCTTCATGGGGAAATTCTTCCCGGTAGCTGCGAGGCATGCGAAAGCCCAGGAGTTCCTAGATTTGAGGCAAGGAACGATGTCCGTGATAGAATACGTGGCTAAATTCACTGAGTTAGCACGTTTCGCTGACCAATATGTGGCCAAGGTTAGGAAATTTAAGGATGGGCTGAAGTTATCCATCCGGGGTAAGATTGTGGGTCTTCTCCTACAAGACTTCGATTTGATAGTCACCACAGCCATGACCATTGAGAGAGAGTTGGATGACGCAAGGAGCATCCGGGAGTCTGGTGCAAAGGACAAGAAGACGGAGGGCCAATCCTCTTCTTCTAGCTCGAGGAAGAAGCAGAGGACTGCTACTCCACTAGGGTTTCAGGGATAGGGCCGCAGTTATCAAGGCCAAGGCCAAGGTCAATCCTCCCAAGGTGGGAGAAATCAGAGGCCTTCCTACCAGGCTGGCCAGAGGACTTGCTATCATTGCCACCAACCGGGTCACATTAAAAGGGATTGTCCTCAGAGGTAGGGATCCCAAGGTCATGAGTCATCACAGTCTCAGACTTCCGTGGGGCAACCACAGACGCAGTATGCTCCTCACTACCCTACTATGGGTCAAGGCAACCAGTACCAATTCCAAGGTGCAGCACAAGGCCCTACTACTTCTCGTGCGGGGACACCATAAGCTGGCCAGATGGGCCAAGGCATGGGTCGAGGACGAGGCTAGGGCTCACAAGCTGGGACTTTAGGGACTCAGGGGCGCGTCTATGCCATTATGCCACAGATTGAGCCGACAGATCCGTCGGTGTTCTTACTCTCTCGATTGTGGGCTAAAGTATTGTTCGATTCTGGTGCATCTCATTCATTTATTGCTGCATCTTGTATGGATGACTTGGGCTTAGAGGTTGAGACCTTAGAAAAGCCGTTGCATATGAGTTCTCCCCTAGGTGTTGGGGTGAGAATTGATCAGATATGTCAGAGTTGTGAGTTAGAGATCTCGGGGATTTTACTCACCGTAGACCTTAGGGTCATGGACATGTCAGAGTTTGATGTAATCCTTGGGATGGATTGGTTGACCGCACACCGAGTCGTCATTGATTGTGATCGGAAGAGGGTCACGGCTTATACGCCTGATGGTGTTTGTTTCAAGTTTCAGGGGGAGAAGCAGTATGCTATACCCCAAGCCGTGTATGACTCTAGATGGCACGGACAGTTAATGGGTTGGCCTTCTAGCCTTACCCTGGAGGACGAGGTGAGGCAAGAGTTCGGTCTACCTCGGGTTGTGTGCGAGTATGAGGATATTTTTCTGGATGAACTACTGGGATTACCTCTACATAGGAATGTAGACTTCACTATTAAGTTGTATCTGGGTACATCGCCTATCTCTATGACTCTGCATCGGATGGCACCAACTGAGTTGCAAGAACTCAAGGTCCAATTACAAGAATTGTTGGACAAGGGGTTTATTAGATCGAGCACTTCACCATGGGGCGCTCTGATCTTGTTTGCCAAGAAGAAAGACAAGACTCTTCGGTTGTGTATTGATTATCGACAGTTGAACCGGGTCACTATCAAGAATAGGTACCCTTTGCCAAGGATCGATGACTTCTTTGATCAGCAGAGAGGGGCGTGGGTCTACTCCAAGATAGATCTTCACACCGGTTACCATCAGTTGAGAGTTAGGGAGGAAGATATCCCTAAGACGGCGTTTAGGACGCGGTATGGGCATTTTGAGTTTACTCTCATGCCTTTTGGATTGACGAATGCTCCAGCGGCATTCATGGATCTCATGCATAGGGTGTTCCAACCCTATTTAGATCAGTTTGTTGTGGTTTTTGTTGACGACATCCTGATCTACTCCAAGTCTGAAGAGGAGCATGAGGGTTACTTGAGGATTGTTCTCCAAACATTGAGAGAGCATCAGTTGTACACTAAGTTCAGCAAATGTGAATTTTGGCTTACGGAGGTAAAGTTTTTGGGGCATGTAGTATCAGCTTTAGGTGTATCTGTGGACCCAGAGAAGGTTGAGGCAGTTATGAATTGGGAGAGACCAAAGTCAGTCTTCGAGATACGTAGTTTTTTGGGATTGATGGGGTACTACCGGCGATTTATTGAGGATTTCTCCCGATTGGCTGCGCCTATGACGAAGTTGACCCGAAAAGAGGTCATGTTTGTGTGGAATGATTCTTGTGAGAATGCATTCCAGGAGATAACAAGGAGGCTTACTTCGGCTCCTATTCTGATAGTTCCAGAAACGGGGACAGAGGTACATGATCTATTGTGATGCCTCGAAGGACGGGCTGGGATGTGTTTTGATGCAGTCTGGGAGGATAGTAACTTATGGTTCTCCGCAGCTAAAGAATCATAAGTAAAATTACCCCACACATGACATGGAGTTGGCGTCATTGTCTTTCCCTTGAAGGCTTGACATCACTACCTGTATGGTGAGCAGTTTGAAGTGTTTTCAGACCACAAGAGTCTAAAGTATATTTTCACTCAGCGGGACCTCAACATGAGGCAACGCAGGTGGATGGAGTACCTAGAGGACTACGACTTCACTTTGCATTACCATCCTGGTAAGGCAAACGTGGTGGCTGATGTACTTAGCCGGAAGTCGCGGGGAGTTATGGTTAGTATGGCTTCCCGGGAGTGGAGGATGCTCGAGACTGTGGGACAGTTCTGATTATGTTATATGGGTCAGGCTCAGGGTACTTTGGGGAGTTTGGTGGCTATGCCGTCTCTATTGAGCAGGGTGATTGAGTCCCAGAGTCAAGACCACGGAGCTATTGTCCATCCGGGGCCATGTACAGACAGGTATAGGTGACGAGGGCTGGGCTATTCACTCGGATGGTAGTCTTCGGTATCGAGCAGGGGTTGTGGTTCCTCAATTGACAGATCTAAGGGAGGAGATCATTAGGGAGTTTCACTGCTCCCGTTTTGCAGTTCATCCAGGGGGCACGAAGATGTATCATGATCTTCGTCGCCAGTATTACTGGAGTGGAATGAAGAGGCAGGTTGGCGATTTTGTCAGTCGATGTCTCACGTGTCAGCAGGTTAAGGCTGAACACCAGAGACCAGCGGGATTACTCCAGCCTTTGGAGGTAGCTGAGTGGAAGTGGAAGCATATCACGATGGATTTTGTGACCCATTTGCCACGGACATCGCGGGGTCATGACGCGGTGTGGGTGATAGTGGACTGGCTTACTAAGTCGGCACACTTTTTGGCTGTGCGGATGACCTTCACACTAGAGGAATTCTGCAGATTGTATATACGGGAGATTGTCCGACTGCATGAAGTACCGGTATCTATTGTATCGGACCGAGATCCCAGGTTTACGGCTCATTTTTGGGAGAGTTTCCAGCGGGCCATGGGGACACAGTTAATGATGAGCACTGCTTTTCATCCCCAGATGGACGGCCAGTTTGAGAGGACTATCTAGACTTTAGAGGACATGCTACGGTATGCGTCCTTGATCTCAAGGGTAGCTGGGAAGATCACTTACCCTTGGTGGAGTTCGTATATAATAACAGTTACCAAGCGAGCATACAAATGACACCCTATGAGGCGCTGTATAGGAGGCCATGTCGTTCTCCGGTTTGTTGGACGGAGGTAGGAGAGAGGTCTTCTACGGGTCCGGAATTGGTTAGAGACACCTCGGAGAAGGTGGACTTGATTTGGAAGCGTCTTCTCACGGCTCAAAGTCGGCAAAAGAGGTATGCTGATAGACGGCGGCGACCTCTAGAGTTTGAGGTGGGAGATCATGTCTTCTTAAAGGTTATACCTAAGAGAGGAGTGGTCCGGTTTGGTAAGAGGGGGAAGTTGTCACCAAGATACATCAGGCCCATCAAGGTACTTGAGAGAGTGGGTACAATTGCTTATTGGTTGGCATCATAGATAGTCGAGAATAGGTTTTGCAAGGCAAGACCGTGCAGCTAGTGAAGGTGTTGTGGTAGCATAAGTAATGTTCGTAGTTTTCATGGACTTGCTAGTTTTTATCGGCGGTTTGTGAAGAACTTTAGTAACATAGCCGCACCACTTACCGAAGTGATCAAGAAGAACGTTGGATTTAGATGGGGAGAAGATCAAGAAAAGGCATTTCAATTAATCAAAAAGAAGCTGACCAACGCCCCCTTATTGTCTTTACCTAACTTTTTGAAAACGTTTGAGATTGAATGTGATGCTTCAGGTATTGGCATAGGAGCAGTGCTTATGCAGGAAGGACGACCAATTGCTTACTTCAGCAAGAAACTAAGCAGGGCAGCCTTAAACTACCCAACTTACGATAAGGAATTGTATGCATTGGTTCAAGCTTTAGAGACTTGGCAACACTACCTATGGCCTAAGGAATACGTGATTCACACCGATCATGAGTCATTGAAACACTTGAAGGGCCAGCACAAGCCAAATAAAAGGCATGCACGATGGCTGGAGTACATTGAGACATTCCCATAAGCAATCCGTATAAGCAAGGTAAGGAGAATGTGGTCGCCGATGCACTTTTTTGCAAGTATGCATTACTCTCTACACTTGATGCAAAATTGCTTGGTTTTGAGCACATTAAAAATTTATACGCTGATGATCACGAATTTTTTGAGGAATACCAGGCTTGTGAGAAAACTGGTTGTGGTAAATTCTTTAGGCTTGATGGATTCCTATTTCGAGAGAACAAGTTATGCGTGCCTAATTGTTCTTTGAGGGAGTTATTAATGTTGGAATCTCATGGTGGGGGATTAATGGGACATTTTGGAGTTGCAAAGACTTTAGCTATGTTGCAAGAACACTTCTACTGGCCTCACATGAAAAGAGATGTTGAGAGAATTTGTGGTAGATGTGTCACATGTAAGCAAGCTAAATCAAGAGTGCATCCCAATGGTTTGTATACTCCTTTACCAATTCCTAGTGAGCCATGGATTGATATTTCAATGGACTTTGTGTTAGGATTGCCTAGGAATAAGCGTCAGAGAGATTCAATTTTGTGGTTGTGGATAGATTTTCTAAGATGGCACACTTTATTCCATGTCACAAAACGGATGACACTTCGCATGTGGCTGACTTGTTCTTTAGAGAGATTGTGAGATTACATGGCATGCCTAGAACAATTGTTTCAGATCGAGATGCTAAGTTCTTGAGCTATTTTTGTAAGACCTTGTGGTGTAAGCTAGGTACTAAGATATTGTTTTCTACTACTTGTCATCCACAAACTGATGGCCAAACTGAAGTACCAAATAGGACCTTGTCTACATTGTTGAGGGCAATCATTAAAAAGAACATCAAGACATGGGAAGAATGTTTACCACATGTTGAGTTTGCTTATAACCGATCTATTCATTCTGCTACTCAATTTTCACCATTTGAATTGTGTATGGATTTATCTCCTTTATCTTTGATTGAGCATATTAATTTAGATGGCAAGAAGAAAGCTGACTTTGTCAAGCAGCTTCATGAAAAAGAAAGACTTAACATTGAGCGAAGAATGGAGCAATATGCAAAGCAAGCCAACAAGGGGCGTCACAAGCTGATTTTTGAACCCGGAGATTGGGTTTGGCTGAATAAGAGAAAAGAGAGATTTTCGGTATAAAGACGTTCCAAATTGCTTCCCAGGGGAGATGGTCCTTTCCAAGTCCTAGAGCGCATCAATGACAATGCCTACAAGCTATATTTACCTGGTGAGTACAATGTAAGTGCTACTTTTAATGTTACTGATTTGAGTCCTTTTGATGTAGGTGATGATTTGAGGGAAAATCCTTTTCAAGAGGAGGGGAATGATGCAAATCATAGCACAACTTCAAGGGATTTAGTTCAAGTTCCAATTGGGCTGGTTACGAGAGCACGAGCAAGAAGGTTTAAAAAGGTACTCAATGGACTGATTCAAGAGGCATGGAATCAAGCAAGTTCGTGGAGGCCCATTGACCATGATCCACTTGGGCAACAAAGATTCATCAACATGATTCAAGTTCTAGAAGAATCCAGCTAGGGGCTAAGGCTAAGCTTAAATTGACCAATTGCTGTTAATGCCTCCAATTTGTTTAAAGGATTAGTATTATTAGAATAAGTGGGCTTGAGGATGCTTAGCCCACTTGTTTTATTTCTTATGAACTAGGGTTTTCGTAGTTACTGTAGTGCCGCACTATTTATGCTATAGTAACCGCACACTATTCACTCTTTTTAGGGTCTAATTGTAAGGCTTGTATGCCAAGTACTTTCCTTTTTCTATTTAGGCATGTGATCAGCCAATTAAAGGGCTAAATGTATGTATTTTTCTTCAAGAGTCTTAGGAAAGTAAGAGATATTTCTTTATCAACAAGTAAGAGATATTTCTTAAATAGGATAGCTATTTTAGGAAGTTTCCTAATCCTTGTAATGACCAGCCTATAAATAGGCATTCAAATCAATGAAAAGTCAGATTATTATTTAGCAAATTGTGATAGTATTATTCTCTATGGTTCTTTGAAGAACTAAAGGAACTTATCAGGATTTTTCGTGGCGTTCATCAACGACTTATCAAATGGGTTTCCACACCGATTGTGGCGTCTTCTTTTATACCGATGTTCTTGTTTCACAAATAGCGGGTTGAGGTCTATATACCAAGGTTCTTATTTGTCGTAAACAAAGGGTCGAGGTCTAGCATCAAATCTGATCGTACAATGATCTTGGGTTCCTTTTCGTTGTTGGTTCTCGTTATTCTTGGCGTGTTTCACATCACATCACCCTCTTTCATTCTAATTTGATGGTACCCACTTTTTAAGATCAATTTTACTGAAAATACATGACCCATTCAATTCTTCAAGCATATCATCTAATCTAGAAATGGGATGGCAATACTTTACCGTGATATTGTTGACCGCCCTACAATCAATGCACATCCTCCACATCCCATCCTTCTTTGGCACTAGTAGCACTGGTACTGCACATGGGCTCATGCTCTCCCTCACGTACCCCTTGCTCATCAAATCCTCAGCTTACCTCTGAAGCTCCTTTCTCTCCTCTGGATTACTCTTATGGGCAGGTCGGTTTGGAATACCAGCTTCGGGCACAAAATCAATATGGTGCTCAACGCCTCTAATGGGTGGGCAACTCATTAGGCATCTCCTTTGGGAATACATCCTCAAACTCCTGTAGCAAAGAAATAAACAAACTAGGAAGAGACTAGTTAGCTTCATTAAGATTAAGATAAGACTCTTTATAGACAAGAAAAATCATAGGGCGATCTGCAAAGAAAGCCTTGTCTTAACCTCACTCTCTCTTGTATAGAAACTCACTTTTGTCTTTCCTTTTCTCTTGGCAGACTCCTTTTCTTTTTTCTGTCAGGGCTCCACTCTTTTTTCTTTACTCTTAGCCATATCTCTACTTTCTTTGTCACTCTTTCTCTTTTGCTTATTTTCACTCTCACGCTTTCTTTTTTGCTCAATCTCTTTTTCACTCTTTCTTTTTGATCACTCTCATTTTCACTCTCATTTTCACTCTTTCTTTTTTAGGCAACCTCACTTTTCAGTTTCTGTTGGTCCTCATAGACCTGGCTTGGAGTTAAAGGAGCTAGCTTGATTGTTTTGCCCTCCTTTACAAAGTTGTACATGTTCTTGAACCCATCATGTGTCACCCTCCTATCATATTGCCACGGCCTCCCCAACAGAATCTGGCCAACATGCATAGGCACAACATCACAAAGCACCTTATCCTGGTACTTCCCAATTGAAAAAGTAACTAACATTTTTCTATCCACCCTAAGCTCCCCACAATCATTCAACCACTACGATTTGTATGTTCGAGAGTGTTTTAAGGTTCATAAATTCAATTTCTCAGCCAAAGTAGTGCTAGCCACATTAGTACAAGCCCCCCATCAATGATCATACTACATACATTGTTGTTGATGTGGCATCTAGTATGGAAAATGTTCTCTCTTTGTATACCACTCCATCAACATCAGTAGCATCAACCAACTCGGGCACCTCATCTCTATCACCCATACTCTTAGTCATCACCTCCCCATTGTCACGCATAATCATCACCCGCCTGTTTGGACATTGAGAAGCGATGTGCCCCGAACCCAAACACTTAAAGCATTTAATATCTCTATTCTATAAAGGTTGAGGTTCTACCTTGGGTTTGTTGCTAGTTCCCTCATCTTTTCCCTTAGGTGATTCGGTCTTTCTCTTTGCATCAACTGGATCATTCCTATCCCATTTTGATTTCCAAGTAGTGTTAGAAACCGAAGTTTACCTTGTTGTCCCTTTTCTCTTTAACTGCCTCTCCACCTTTATAGCCATGTGCACCATGTCCTCTATCTCCACATACTGTTGCAATTCAACTATATTGGCTATGTCTCTATTCATACCACTCAAAAATCTAGCCATGGTGGCCTCCCGGTCCTCCTCTACATTAGCCCGAATCATCGCCACCTCCATCTCCTTATGGTAATCCTCCATACTCCTAGACCCTTGTGTGAGATTTTTGAGTTTTTTGTAAAGGTCCCTATAGCAGTGGCTAGGTACAAACCTCCGCCTCGTGAGAGCTTTCAACTCTCCCCATGTCTTGACAGGCCTCTCAAAATTCCTCCTCCTATTGGTCACTAATTGATCCCACCAAATAATAGCATAATTAGTGAACTCAATTACTGCCAACTTCACTTTCTTCTCCTAAGAGTAATTATGACAATCAAACACCAATTCTATATTTTTCTCCCACTCTAAATAAACCTCAGGGTCAGTTCTACCTTGGAAAGATGGTATTTTCATTTTGATACTCCCAAGGTCTCTATCTACACCATCCTGACCCCTTAGGTTCCCCTCAAATCCTTTTTCACGCCTAACTCTGTGATGTCTACCCGACCCAATTTCAGATGTTAGGTCTTCCTCATCCTCACCATCTCCCTCATTCTCATATTCATTTTCAACCCTAGGCTCACGTCGCCTCCTATCTCTCCCACCATTCAAATTTCTAATTGCTACTTCTTGATTATCAATCCTATCCCTCACTTCCCCCAAAACCAAGTTCAACCGCTCAAATTGTTGTTGCATGGCCTGCAACGTAAAGAATGGGTTATCAGTCATCCCCATTGGTGATGAGCCACTTCGGTGAGACATTGTAATGTGCTACACAAAAAGAATGTTAGTGGTAAAAAAAAACTTCACACACTCCCATGCATGTTTACACTCAAATGATGACACTCCACTCATGTCTCACTCTTAATTGGCTTTTTCCCGACAATTGTCTCACACTCTCTTGCCTTTTTCCTCGAGAGTTTTCCCACTCAAGTTCTTTAAGAACTAATTGAACTCAGTCAACACAATGCAACCTTGTTTAATCCCAACTAGTAATTAGGCCCAAGAAACAAGAACAAGAGAAACACAGAAGGAATAAAAAATGACACGAGAATCAAGAAAAATATATGAATGAAAGAGTAACTATAAGACAAGATACCAATTATAATGATGTATGCAACCCCTTTGAAGATAAGGCTCAAAAAAAATATTTTCGGATTTTCTCCTCTTTTTTTTTCTTCTCTTTTTTTTTTGGACGAATTTTTTTCCCCAACTGATTTGATCACAAACTAAATAATAAACAATTGATAGAACCCTAACAATAACTCAAAAACCTTAGAACAAGTGATATAAAGCAGCCCCTAGAACATTGGATTTTGGCCAACACAAACCCTAGAACAATGAAATTTTTAGTAGCCACACAAAACCCTAAGAATTTTGGCAGCCCCCTTTTTTTTTTTTTTTGGTAACCCTAGAACAATGAAGTCCCAGGATTAAATATGCAAGAAATAAAAGGATAGAATATGATCTGATTGGAAACCTTACTCCGATGCCAAATGATGGGAACCCCAATCGACTTGTTTTGAGACCCAACAACAGTATTGGAAAAACAACCCAAGAAAGTCAAACTCAAGTCTATGAATGAAGAATCTAGACATGTTGAGAACTCGTTTCAAGAACCTAGATTATATTAAAATCTAGACCTGTTGAAGAACCCGTCTCAAGAACCCAAATTACAAGGAGGAATGCCACAAAGGTTGTGATTTACCTTTGATAGGCTAAAAAGTTCAATCAAGATAAGAGGAGTAAACTCAACTCACAATTAAAATTCAATATTGCCTGCCCACTCAAAAATCCCCTTAAGTGAATAGTGTCATGGATATTGTAGCGTGAATAGTACCATGCTATAGTAACTGATGCAAATCATAGCAAAACTTCAAAGGATCTGGTTGAAGTCCCAATTAGGTTGGTTACAAGAGCACAAGCAAGGAATTTTAAAGATGTATCAACGGACTGATTCAAGAGGCAAGGACTCAAGCAAGTTCATGGAGGCCCATTAAGCATGATCCACATGAGTAATAAAGATTCATCAATATGATTCAAGTTCTAGAAGGATTGGGCCAAGACTAAGCTTAAATTGGCATGTTTAAGGATAATTTTTATTTTAGGCCTACATGCCATTTACTTTCCTTTTTCTATTTTAGGCAAAGATTTGTTTCCTTTGTAGATTAGGATTTGTTTCCTTAGTAAATTAGGAATTTTCCTTGTAATGGCCAGCCTTATAAATAGGAATTTAATCAATGAAAAGAGCAAATCATTATTCAGTAAAATTTGAGAGTGTTTTCTTTACGATTCTTTGAAGAACTAAACAAACTTATCGGGATTTTCCATGGCGTTCGCCAGCGACTTATCAAACGGGTTTCCACCACCTTTTGTGGCGTCTTCCTCGTACTAAGGTTCTTGTTTCACCACAAGTAGTGGGTTGAGGTTATATATACTAAGGTTCTTGTTTGTCATAAATAACGGGTCAAGGTCTATTATTTAATTCTAATCGTAGAACGATCTTGAGTTCCTTTTCGTTGTTGGATCTCGTTATGTTTGGTGGGTTTCACATCATTTAGTATCAGAGCAAAGGTTCTAGTTCAGGTTTGCTATCTTTTAAAAGAAAAAAAAACCTTTCTTTTCTTTATTCTGTGTTCTTTACTCCCAAACTAGGTTCACAAATTCTAGTTTAGCCAAATTTCCTTTACCCCCTATTCCACTCGTATTTTGTTGGTTCTAGTTTATTGCGAAATCTTATCATGTTACTATCAAAAGATAGTTGCTGATCATAAAAAAAAAACAAAAAACAGAAAGGAGTCAGCAAAAAAGAAGGCCGAAAGGAGTAAAAAAAAAAGAGAGAAGCCCGAAATTGTTTGGTTCTAGTTATTACAAAATTGGAAATTGTTTGCTTTCATCCATTTTGGATCCAATAAGCCCGAAAAAAATCACCTTAACCAAAATTAGATATTTTGTTGTGGAAATCTTGCTATTTTGTGCATCCAAAAATCTAATTAGCCATGTTCCTTAAATAATTGATGTTAAAAACACGAAATTCCTTGATATTTTTTGGTGAATTATTGCTGAAAATTTTGAGAATTATTTGTTTAGTTTCAAAAGATCTGAAAGAGAATTATCAAGTGGAAAAAAAAGGCAAGAATGGTGAGAACATTAGATGTCACGCCCCTAAAACTAGGGGTCCTTTATCCACCGTTGATAACCCATCAACCCATGGAAGTACCCGTGATTGTCGCACAACCCGACATCACGTCAATAACACCCTGTTAACCGGGATCACAACCCACAAGTGCAACCGATGTACATTTTTCCATTTGACCCAACAAAGGTCCAATATGATAAAACTTACTCCATTGTTGTTTCATTTATATCATTTGAAGGAGGGAACACATAGCCCGAAGGCATGACAAAGCATTCTTAAAATTTTAGATTGTTGGAAAACCTACCGGTAGGTTTGTCATTGTCTTACCGGTAGGTTTTTGCCCATTGGAAAAGTTCTACCAATAGGTTTTGCCTCCTGGACAACGTTCTAACAGTAGGTTAATGTTTTACTGGTAGGTTTCACGTCAATAACACCCTGTTAACCGGGATCACAACCCACAAGTGCAACCGATGTACATTTTTCCATTTGACCCAACAAAGGTCCAATATGATAAAACTTACTCCATTGTTGTTTCATTTATATCATTTGAAGGAGGGAACACATAGCCCGAAGGCATGACAAAGCATTCTTAAAATTTTAGATTGTTGGAAAACCTACCGGTAGGTTTGTCATTGTCTTACCGGTAGGTTTTTGCCCATTGGAAAAGTTCTACCAATAGGTTTTGCCTCCTGGACAACGTTCTAACAGTAGGTTAATGTTTTACTGGTAGGTTTTGCCCATATTTGCCTATTTCACCTATTTTTAATTTCTAATCCCAAAAAATCCATCACACAACCATTCAATACATGTTTAATGAAGTTTTTCACATGAAACATGATACAACAAGTTCTATTACAAGCAATTCCATATATTTATATGTCAAAATTAAGTTTTCACAATAATTTTACAAAAACTCAAAATAAAGCCACGTATTGGGTTTTACTCCTCCTTAAGAGCCTAAATGAGAGCTATCCACCGGCATGTATCCCACACGTGAAATGTTGTCCCATAAAGGGTGAGTCATGCTCAATAGGGTATCTCCTAAAGAGACTACTTCCCAACCTAAGTGCATATGAAATGTACACATGCAGCATTCAACAAGCAACAACCCATCCAAACATGGTCATACAATTCAATGTTGGAATTCTATTATGCCATGTCATGCCATGAAAAGGGATGAGACTTACTCATGCACCTTAACCTGAGCCCTCACCGGCTCCCACAACACAATGCAATGCCAATGTGTGAAAACTGGGCATTCCAAACCCCCGTCATTGATGTTACACATCGAATGACAATTTTTTTTTAAAAACAAAAATCATGTGTCTTTGTTGGGTAGCGGACTTTTGGTGTCTCACCGCCGGCTCAACAGACCAATACACTTTTTTGGACATCACTATCGGAAGTGTATAAACCAGTAGCCAAGTCTTGTACTGGATGGAGAATTCAGCCCTTCTTGGTATACCTAACACAAGTTTTGCATGCAACCGTGCAACTCAGCCGGACCTTCTATCCAACTTTCCCGAGCTCACCCGTCATCCACCAAGTAGGGTGTTTGATTAAACCATGCACACACACACACACCCACTCATGCCCAATGCCCATGAATGTGATGCCAACATCATGCCCAATCTGCAATGAATGTCAAATGAGCAATTTCCTTCGTTCTATTGCCAATTATATCAAAAACATATAATTTCCATGATACATCATAATGCTAACATATCATCAAGCATACATTCACAATACATCCAAGAACTTCCCAAGCATATTATGCATAATCTATGCAAAACACACTTAAGTTCACATGGGCATAATATATACACATAGCATTCCCATATATCAAAATTTTCAAGAAATCATAAGCTAGCAATTTCTAAGTTACCAATTTCAATACCCATTTTCCCAAATCATCAACAATAGGCAAGTGTTAAAGGTATCTAACAACCTACCCATTCTATATCACAACCTTAGGTTGAAAATAAACCTAATTAGGAAGAAAACCCAACCTCTTGAAGCATAAAATGACGTCAAGAAGCTCCAAGACCCCAAAATGAGCTAGAATCTCCACTTTCCCCAAATCTCGTCTCTTGAACTTCAGTGAAAACCCTCCTTTTTGCCATTGTTGTGTGGCCCTCGACGAGGAGATCGACTTTAATTCTTGGCTCGACTTGATTCAACCAACGGACAAGCGCATATCGTAGAGAAAAGTTTGATTTCCTCTTTTTCCTTCTCTTCCTTTCCAACATGAAGACCAGCTGATGAATAGGGGAGAAATCTAATTTTTCTCCCCTAGTTATACTCCTAGGATACTTGGCTCACAACGTGCCACACAACTCTCTTTTCCTGAGTCCATTTTCGCCCCGAAACAATTAAATTTTTTCCTCGTTCAAATTAAAAATATTTTTATTTCAACTTGCTTTAAATTATTTTTTAATTTTTAAATTTCATTTTTGGGTCACTCGAGACCTGGCCGTCTCGTAAAACGCAAAAAATCTAATTATCTCAGAATTCAACAAACATTGACGGGGTAGCTAGATTTCACGAGACGAATTCAACGGTGAGGTCCGTTTTGTATTCGAGCTTTAGAAAAATTCAGGTTTGCAACCCGTACCATAGTGACAATTTACTATTTTGCCCCCTTTTTAATAAAATTTTAAATTTACCCGAATTTTATATTCTCCCCCCTTAAAAGAATTTCGTCTTCGAAATTCACACATACCTGCACATAAAATGACATACATATGCAATAATAAATACTATACTTAAAATTGTAAAAAATGTACGTCCATCCTCGAACAAGAACGGATAACTGGTACGTATGGTGTCCTCACGCTCCCGTGCCGCCTCCTCCATACCTCGATGCTGCCACAATACCCTCACTAGCCTCATAGTCTTGCCTCGCAAAACTTGTTTCTGGCTATCCATGATACCCATGTAGCCGGACAATCTCCCCTATATACAATCTACAAAATTCCTCCAGTCTGAAGGTCATCCACACTGCCAAAAAGTGTGCAGACTTGGTAAGTCAATCCACTATTACCCACACCACATCGTGCCCCCATGATGTCCGTGGCAAATGAGTCACTAAATTCATCGTGACGTGCTCCCATTTCCACTTAGCCACCTCCAAAGGCTAGAGCAACCCTGCTGGTCTTTGGTGTTCAGCCTTCACCTACTGATACGTGAGACATCTACTAACAAAGTCTCCAATGTGCCTCGTTATTTCACTCCAATAATACTAGCGACGAAGATCATAATACATCTTCGTGTCGCCTAGATGCACTGCAAAATAGGAGCAATAGAACTCCCTTAGGATCTCTTCTCTCAAATCCAAAGATTGGGTAACTACAACCATTTCCCTATACTGAAGACTACTATCTACATGAATGGCCTAGCCCTCATCACTTGTACCCGACTGTACCCAATCCCTATGGGACAATATCTCTGTGTCCTATCCCCTAGGACTTGATTACTCCACTCAATAGGGAAGGTGTAGCCACTAAACTCCCCAAAGTGCCCTGAGCCTGACCTCTGTAGTGTAGCCTGAACTGTCCCACAGTCTTGAGCATCTACCACTCTCGGGAAGCCACACTAGCCAAGACTCCCCTTAACTTCTGACTCAGTGCATCAGCTACCACGTTTGGCTTAGTAAGATGGTAATGAAAAGGGAAGTTGTAGTCCTCCAAGTACTCCATCCACCTACGTTGCCTCATGTTGAGGTCCCGCTAGGTAAAGATGTACTTTAGACTTTTGTGGTCTGAAAATACCTCAAACTACTCACCATATAAATAGTGGCGCAAAGTCTTCAAGGCAAAGACAATGGCCGACAACTCCATGTCGTGTATGGGGTAGTACTACTCATGGTTCTTTAGCTGGCGAGAACTATAAGTCACCACCCTCCCGGACTGTATCAAAACACAACCAAGTCCGTCTCTAGAGGCATCATAGTACATTGTGTACATATGTCCCCTCTCCAGGACTATCAAAATAGGAGCTGAAGTAAGCCTTCTCTTCAACTCTTGGAATGCCTTCTCGCATGCTTCATCCCACTAGAATTTGACCTCCTTCCAGGTCAACCTGGTCATAGGTGCAGCTAGTTGAGAGAAATCCTTGATGAACCTCTAATAGTACCCTGATAATCCCAAGATAGTGCGTATCTCGAAGACTGACTTCGGGCTCTCCCAACTCATAACTACCTCAACCTTCTCTAGGTCAACTGACACACCCGAAGCCAACACCACGTGTCCCAAAAATTTCACCTCCGTAAGCAAAAATTCACATTTGCTAAACTTGGTGTACAATTGATGGTCCCTCAAGGTCTAGAGGATAATCCTCAAGTAACCCTTATGCTCCTCCTCAGACATCGAGTAGATCAAGATGTCGTCAACAAACACCACGATGAACTGATCTAAATAGGGTTGGAATACCCTATGCATGAGATCCATGAACGCCACTGGGACATTCGTTAGTCCAAATGGCATCACAGTGAACTCAAAATGCCTGTACTGCATTCTGAAGGCTGTCTTAGGGATATCTACCTCCCTGATTCTCAATTCATGGTAGCCCATGTGGAGATCTATCTTGGAGTATACCTGCGCTCATCTCAATTGATCAAACAAATCATCAGTCCTCGGTAAAGGGTACCTATTCTTGATGATGACCTGGTTCAACTGTTGATAGTCTATACACAATCGAAGGGTATTGTTCTTCTTCTTGGCAAACAATGCCGGAGTACCCTATGGTGAAGTACTCGGTCTAATAAAGCCGTTGTCCAATAATTCGTATAATTGGACCTTGAGTTCGTGTAACTCAACTGACGCCATTCTATGTGGAGTCATAGAAATAGGAGATGTACCTAGATGTAACTCGATGCTAAAGTCTACATCCTTTTGTGGAGGTAATCCCGATGTTCATCCGAAAAAACATTCTCAGACTCACAAACCACCCTAGATAGATCCAACTCTTGTCTCGCCTCGTCCTCTAGGGTAAGGCTTGTTAGCTAACCCATTAACTGTCCATGCCATTTAGAGTCATACGGGGCTTGGGGTAAGACATCGTGCTTTTCCCCTGGAACTTGAAATAAACGTCGTCCGGTGTGTAGGCAGTTACCCTATTCTGATCGTAATCAATAATGACCCGATATGCCAATAACTAGTCCTTCCCTAGGATGACATCAAACTCCAACATGTCCATGACCCTAAGGTCCACTGTGAGTAGAATCCCTGACACATCTGGTCAACACGCACCCTAGCTCCTAGGGGTGAATTCACATACAATGGCTCTTCCAAGCTATCAACCTCTAAGCCCAAATCTCTCACACATGACACAGAAATAAATGAATGTGATGCACCAGAGTCAAATAACACCCTAGCCCATAAGCGAGAGAGTAGAAATATACCCTAAATGACTTATTGATCCACTAGCTCAGCCTGAGGTGTAATGGCACAGACACCCCCTTGGGTCCCCCGAAGTCTAGGCCTGCATACCCTATACTCGACCTCGGCCCATGCCTTGGCCCATCTAGCCTAACTACATAGTCCTTGCTTGAAAAGTGGTAGGGGCCTGAGTGGTTCCTTTGAACTGATACTGACTTCCTCGGCCCGTGGTGGGGTAGGGAGGAACAAAATATGTCTATGGCTACCTTGCTGGTAACTAGGACTGAGATGTCCAATAACCCTGGGATCCCTATCTCTAGGGACAATCCTGCCTCACGTGACTCGGCTGGTGGCAATGATATCAAGTCCTTTGACCAACATGATATGTTGTCTTGAAGTTTCCCCCGCCTTGAAAGGATCGACCTTGGCCTTGGCCCTAATAGCCCCAGGCCTGTCCTTGTTGTCCCTACGGAGTAGAAGTCCTCTACTTCTTTCTCGAGCTAGAGGAAGAGGATTAACCCTCCATCTTCTTATCCTTAGCACCCGTCTTTTGGATGCTTCCTGTGTCATCAACCTCTCTCTCAATAGCCATAGCTGTCTTGACCATCGAGTCTAAGACTTGTAGGCGGTAGCCCACAATTTTACCTCAGATGAACAACTTCAACCCATCCTTAAACCTCCTTACTTTGGCCAAGTTAGTGGCCACATAATCGTAGATAAAATGGGCTAACTCGGTGAACTTTACCACGTACTTCATCACCATCATAGCCCCTTGCCTCAAGTCTAAGAACTCTCAAGCTTTAGCTTGTCTGACAGTCGTCGGGAAATATTTGCCCATGAAGAGCTCACAAAACTCTCCCCATGTCATCGCCTCCAAGTTCTTCGAGGCGTTTGCCCAATCCCACCATCGATGAGATTCCTTTTCCAGCTGGAATATAGCTAGCCCTATCATAGTGGTTTGGAGGTGATCTCCATAGCCTCTAAGATTTTTTCGACTTACTAGAACCAATGGTCGGCCACCATCGAATCCACCCCTCCCATGAAAGTTAGAGGTTTGTGTGCCTTGAACCATTGGAGGTTACTTGAGCCTCCTTGCCCCACATTTGCACTAGCCTGTGCAATGGTGGCTACCATTGTGCCAATAACCTCCATGAAGGATTGTTGGTTAAAAGTTGGTGATGGTTGGTTATTGTTCTGCCCACTACCTCGGCTGCGTTTTCTTCTTTTATTTGCCATCTACACACATGTCAAATAGCAATAGAGCATTTACTTCGTATCCCAAAGTAGGGATCAAAGTTCAAACTTTGAGATTTACCTCCTTGTCTAACTAGTAGAGCATATGCCAACCACTAGTAGACATCTACCCCGTTCATTTGTTTTTTGACCCCTAAGGTTATGTTTTCTAACCCTAGTGTGTCCATTTCCATATACATCTTACCATGCATATAATCCACACACCATATAGCACATGACATGTAACAAGTAAAACACACAACATGAAATACACAATAGATGCAATGGTCTAAACCCATGCCTCTCAAGCCCTAGGTAAATCGTATACCTAGGCTATGATACCAAGCTATGATGCCCCTAAAATTGGGGGTCCTTTATTAACCATTGATAACCCATCAACCCACGAAAGTATCTGTGATTGTCGCACAACCCGACGTCACGTCAATAACATCCTCTTAACCGGGATCACAACCCACAAGTGCAACCGGTGTACATTTTTTCATTTGACCCAACCAAGGTTCAATATGCTACAACCTTTACTCAATTATTGTCCATTTTATATCATTTGAAGGAGGGAACACATAGCTCGAAGGCATGACAAAGCGTTCTTAAAATTTTCCCAGTAGGTTTGTCATTGTCCTACTAGTAGATTTTTTCCCACTAGAAAAGTTCTACCGGTAGGTTGTGCCTACTGGACAAAGTTATATAAAAAACATATAATTTCCATGATTCATCATAATGCTAACATATCATTAAGCATACATCTACAATACATCCAACAACAACTTCCCAAGCATGTTATACATAATCTATGCAAAACATTCTTAAGTTCACATAGACACAATATAAACACATAGCATTCCTTACATCAAAATTTCCAAGAAATCACAAGCTAGTAATTTCTAAGTTACCAATTTCAATACCCATTTCATCAAATCATCAAAAATATGCTAGTGTTAAAGGTATCTAACAACCTACCCATTCCATATCACAACCCTAGGTTGGAAATAAACCTAATTATGGAGAAAACCTTACCTCTTGAAGCATATAATGACATCAAGAAGCTCCAAGACCCCAAAATGAGCTAGAATCTCCACTTTTTCCAAATCTTGTCTCTTGAACTTGGATGAAAAACCTCTTTTTTTTTGGTATGCTTGCATAGCTCTCGTCGAGGAGATCGACTTTAATTCTTGGCTCGAGTTGATTCGAGCGACAAAGAGGCATAAATCGTAGAGAGAAGTTGGATTTCTTCTCTTTTTCCCACTCTTCCTCTCCAACGTGAAGACCAGCTGATGAATAGGGGAGAAATCTAATTTTTCTCTCCTATTTATACTCATAAGATACTTGGCTCACAACGCGCCACACAACTCTTTTTTCCCGAGTTCATTTTCGCTCCAGTTCAAGTTCAAAATATTTTTATTTCGACTTGCTTTAAATTATTTTCTAACTTTCAACATTTTATTTAAAATTTTGTTTTTGGGTCCCTCCAGACCCGACCGTCTCGAAAAAAGCAAAGAATCCAATTATCTTGGTATTTGACGAAAATTGATGGAGTAACTAGATTTTGCAAGACAAATCCAACGGTGAAGTCTATTTCATCATCCGAACTTTAGAAAAATTCAGGTTTGCAACCCGTACCGTAGTGATAATTTACCTTTGTGCCTCTTTTCATAAAAGTTCAAATTTACCCGGATTTTACATTAGAGGCTTAGAAGCCACATATTTTTAAGTGAAACACGAGTGTAGAGTGATTCACATTCTTGAGTGTAAACACGTAAGG
>CAUOFW020003226.1:27500-39034 GCA_963454935.2 Ilex paraguariensis | reverse complement strand
AATATCAGTTCTTTTGCATCATTACAAGCATCAATCAACCCATCTATGGATCCCTTCCAGGATGCCCAAAACCCCAATGATGCTTATGATCTTTCCAGTCCATGATTCCCATCACTATGTGTTAAAATTTCAATCACTACTTTCTTCACGAAAAGAAAGAAAAGCTATCTTTTACAGCCACTAGTTAATCACTCAATCAACTTCTCCATCGAAAGCAGATTTTTAGTTGACATCAAGGGCACAACCGTCATGTGCACGTCGAATCATCCAGCAACAGAGCTACTTTCCGCCAGAAAAAGCAGCCACTAGTTAATCACTCAATCAACTTTTCCACTAAAAGCAGATTTTCAATCGACATCAAGTGCACAACTATCATGTGCACGTCCTGAAAGTCAGCATTCACCAGAGTAAAAGAGATTCACTTCAAATTTTTCACTGAAAAGCAAAAGTGAAAAACATATCACCCAAATAAAAGCAAGTTAAATAGGTTAAAGCAGCACTAGAAGTCAAAAGAGAAATCATTTCAAAGATCCTCTCCAAAAATCATTACACCTATATAAAAACTTCAGTCATCCTTAGCAAGGTAGAACCCCTTTGGGATTCAAAGCCAATTTTACTCTCTTCTCTTTGATCTCTCCTTGTATCCAACTTTCATAAGATGCAGCAAGAGATTTTCTTTCAGTAAACTAGTTGTAAGTTATTTTCAGTTTTTGTAATTTACAATTATATTTTAGTAAGTACAATTCAATCTTTTGACACTGATTAAATGTCTTTCCGCTTCTCATTTGGTATATATATAGTTGAATCACTAGGAAAGGAAATAAAAGCAGTTTTTGGTATGACATTTTAATTGAGGAGAAATGTTGTGTGCACCAAATAGATGTGAGTTGTTGGTACCATTCAATGATTCAAACGAAAAATTTAAGTATTGAAAAGAATCAAATTTAAACTAAATAATATTAAGAAACTTGTGGGCTTTTCGCAGTGTACAAGTGAAAAAGCCACGGATCAGGAATCTTCCCCAATTCAGGAGCAGAGATATCCTACGACTAAATCAAGTCCAAAAGACTATAATTGAAAAAATTACACTTTGACCCCTTATACGTATGGACTCAATTTTATTGTGCCCCTTGAACTATTATATTTTTACATAGCCTCTCAACTACTTTAGTTGATTTTCCACTACACCAAATACAAATGTCCATTTTCTTTTGGACAGAAATTATCAACATGTCTAGTGCAAAGTCAAATAAAACACATTGCTTAAGGGAGAAAATTAAATAATTTTTCGTGAAAATAATTAGAGTAATGGGAAACCCATAACATAATTGAATATATGATGTGAGAAGCATGGTAACTAAAAGGACAATGTAAGAAATGAATTATGGCTAGGGGTATCAAAGTATAATTTGATAAGTCCGACAGTTGGCCCCAACTTGAGTTCAATATCCTTCAAGAGAGGGCTATGGCCTACCCCAAACTAATTAGCCGGCCCAAAATCCAACCCAATAGGCCACACGCAAAAAGCCATTTAAAACCTTGCCCCAAGAACCCACCTGCCCTGCCCAGCCCAGCCTGCCCAACTCTGCTCGAACAACAAGCCCACTTTCCTCTAAAAACAAAGTTATACACATCAAATTTGAAATTTGAAACTTGAAAAAGACAAATAGGTGTGTACATGTCAACCTAATTGAGATTTGTTTATTCTATTGTGATGTAGTTCCTCCCCTATTTATAAATAAAATTATTCATTATTTACTTTTGGGCAATTTTGATTCTACTTTTAACTCAAAAATATACTTTATAAAAATATTAAATTACAATTGTTATTTTTACATAAAGCAGTATATAAAAAGCTCGTCCATTAGGCCCACCATCCAATAGGCCCATGCCAACTAGCTCTCCTAGTGAGTGGCGGGTTAGGCTGTGGATAACCTACACCTATCAGAAGTCCGACCTAGCCCTCCCAATAACTCTCCCGGATAAGGACTTGGACCTCCCCTACCCAGTTCCAACCCGAAAAAATTTCCCCGGCCAAACCATGGACACTCCTAATTGTGAGTGTGATTTACCTTTGGTGAAATTATATTTTGACCTCACTAATAATGTCTCCTTTTTCATATTGCCCCCTCAATTATTGTATTTCTTATATTGTACTCACAATTATGATTATTAATTTCACACTATCCCCTCAACTATAATTTTTTTTTTTTCAGATTATACCACCAATTAGGGTTATTAGCATCACATTATCCCAGTATTTTATTTTGGGTCGGAAATTTTTTTGTGCTCACCAACAGATGACAATGAAATTTATTGACTAATAGTACCACTAATGGTTGCATCACACAATCTTTGAGAAAATTAAATGGAGATTAAACAAAACTTAGTACAACAAAAATAACATAAAAAACGACAGCATATCAACTTATGTTTTTAGTTATAGTGCTCCCTTGTAAGGTCACAATAATTAATACAACGAAAATATCGAAAAAACCAACAACAAAACCACAGCAAATCTACTTATTATGTCTTAGTTCAAGTTCTACCTCCACTCCATTGTAAGCTCTCCATTCTACTCACCTCTTTCTTATTGTGGCACATCAGCAGCTGCTCCAAGGATAAAGCATATAACTTGGAATTACAAGAAGAACATTAACGAACCGGCCTGCAGAGAAAATAATAATAATTATCAAAATATAATGCAACTGAATTATCCAAGAAAGAATATAAGGAAGTAATTAAACGATAAAACTATGTGCACCAAATTATCTGCAATCGTTGTTGGATCAATGATGAGACCTACTGATCTGATGGCTATAGATGATTTAGTACACATTTTGGTGAACACTTTTGGTATGCATAGCATTGCTTTTAATTAAAAGGGTGATTCAGTGTATGAGGATCCCGCTATTACGTCACTTCAATCCCAACAAAACCAAGAGTTCAAAAATAATGAGTGAGTTATGTAGTGTTTAAGGATATCTTTAATCCAATAAACTAGTTATTTCATCAACATCATCTTCTATAAGAAATTATACTTATGGTTGTATTTCTCATTGCCTCTTGGAGTAATAAAAGTGCAGGCCTACAATCATAGACTTGTAACTTGGAATAACCATCATGTACAAGTATTTTTTAAAAAAAATCATTTCTAGACCACTATAGAGTACTATAACTCCGAGTCAAATTAAAACAATCATGCTTGTGATTGAATGGGTCATTGCCGCTTGGGAGTGCCAAGTGTTGGGGGTAACAATCACATGGTTGTGTCCCAGACACCATTTTGTGCAAATATTTTTTGCAAATTAGTTCTATATGTAGTTCACCCTGACATCCTCAATTATAAGGACCAAAATGAGTAACCTTCCTGACTCTTTAACTATATCTAATAATCGAAACTTGTAAATTATATATTACACTTTCGCTCGACTTTGAGTGTGTGACTAATAATGGATTAAATTTTAAGTGTAATTATATCATAGGAACTATGCTAAAGTGAGGTACGTACTCTTTTTCCTCCCAACACTAAAGAGTAGCAGGAACTAAACTGGATCATCACCACCATCCTTTTTACCCCATCTTTGTATTTTTCATCGATAAAGATTAATACATTACCTTTTCATTCGTAATCCGAAGCAATGTTTCTTGTTTTTTGGCTTCTCTTTCTCCGGAGAGAATGGGCGTCGAAGCAAAGTTACTGGTGTTGTTTCAACCTCTTGGTCGCAGACTTCACACATGTTATTTCCTAGCTCATTGAAGTGGTGAGATGCACATTTGTCATGGGCAAGACCAGTTTTGCAATTGCATTTTGTCTTGAGAACGTTTTCTTCGACAAATTTGTTGAAGCAAAATTTGCAAACTGCTAGTTCTTCAGGAATCTCTTCATCATCTTCTTCTGGAGAAAAAAAATGAGGTTATAACAGAAATAACAAGGACAAAAGAAAAACAAATGATTACATATAAATAGATAACAAGATTATATATAGACGGCTTTTATTTATCTATTTATAATCTAAAATTTGAATAGAACTGCAATAGTAAATATGACAAATTTTTTCACCCTACGATAAAAAAGTAAATGACCTGGGATAAAATTTTGTCACCCTAAAATTTCATTTGTCTTTTTTTTCCCTCTCGAGAGAGGTATGCTAACCTCTGAATAAAATACACTTTCAAGAAAATGTTGTCTACACTAAATTTGTACACGGAATAATGTGACAATATCTCAATTATTGAATGTTTATTGAAGTTACTAGACCCGTTAATCCAACAACACACATTAATTTGATATAGGAAATTTGGTATAAATTTTAGCATGCGTTGCATTATTGACTTTTGCGTACACAATTATACCATCCATATACTAAGATGCATATAGATTATTTTTGCATAATTATAAATATGCTCTTTTTTTTTGACAAATTTAATTTTATTAAAAATATTCTCAAGAAAAAAAATTACAACATGGTACATTAGTTGTGCAAAATATTGGTAGTTGAGATTTATCATTGAAAGCTTAAAAGTGGAACCTCTAAAAGTTGTCTTAAGCTAGCGGGATTTTCTATGGTACCTACCATACTGATAGTTATGAATAAGAATAACTATTCATAACAATAAGAATAAACAAGTTGAATGATGGATTCAGTATCTACCTTTAGGTTTCTTCTCACCCCCAGAAGCTCTTGGTCTAATGATGACAATAATTCCACTAACCTGTATAAAATCTAACAAGGATTTAACTTATGTATAGTTTGATAACATTTTTTAAGTATTTTTGTTTGAGTAAGAAAAAAACTTTCATCAAAATACATGATTACTATTTTGCAAAAATAATTCTACCAGAAATATGAAAAGATGAAATTATAAATAAAAAAAACTAGTGTAATGGAAGGAATAGAACTAATTAATGATTAAAATGATAGATGGTTTAAAAATATACATTGAAAAAATATAGATGCACTTATGAGAATAGTAAATAACAGAAATATGAAGACCAAATTCGATATGAAAAGCGACTATGAAGAAGAGTATCATTATTTGTTTTATTCTCAATTCAACTCAACAAAAATGTTGTTTAATATTATTTAAAATTTAATTCACATATGAATTTTTTTTCTATTTGCACTAGCATCTATCTTAAAAAAAAATATGTACGTTTGAAGACTATTATGAAATAAATATACATTTTTAATATTGGATAACTAATTATATATTCCACATATAAATAAATTTATTGTATTTTTGAGTTGATAATACTGATGAACAACTACCTAGAAAGCATTATAATTATAATTATAATACATGTCTAAAGCCTTTTTTTTTAATGAAAGCCTAGTCAATAATGGTTTGTTGCAAGCTGGGTTAATTTTATTTACTTAAATATTAGAGTTCTACATTTGTTTGTAAAATTATCATTATTTTGAAAATACTTTTTTTTGAAAAAAAAAATGATAATTTAGTAAATAAGTTTTAAACTATCACATTTCATAAATAAGTTTCAAAACTACGATAATTGAATAATTAATTGTTCTACACATCCTCCCACATGTCATACAAACTTCCGTACATGTAGGTTAACAAACTGAATTGAAACAATAAGCAAATTGATTGCAGCTAAATTGAGACATTTAGACAAACAATCCGGAAATTCGATCAATTGGTTGAGAGACTTGACTCACCAACTTTGCAACACCCAGGGGGCGGAGCCAAGATTGTTTCACAGTGGGGCTCTAATTCAACTCAAATTCAATGTTTTATCCTTGAATTTTTAACAAACAACTTGTAAGATCAATGTATATTGATCAAGCAACCATGTTTGAATTTTCAAGTGTTTCATAATTTCTTTAGGACTCACGGATACTCATAGTTACTTGCTCATTTTGTCATGGCTTTGTTTGTGGCATTTTAACAAACATTTAATAGGCAACAATGGTTTGGGGAAAAAAACAACTACATCTTGTCTACATACATTTGTTAAGGACTCCATTTATTTTCTAAATTGTGGAAATAACCCTATATGTTTTATAAATTTTCAATGGGGCAATCTTTAAACACTTCTGAAACTTTTCAAAATTCTACCTAGGCACCAAAAGTTGTTAAAATTGCAGTGTGGACCGCTGCCCACATTGCAAATCCGCCCCATGGCAACACCTATCTCTAATACATGTTATAATATATAACTTAAAATCAATTGAATATTTGGTAGTCCTCAACCTATTATTATAACTTAGATCCGTTTGCTGCAAACACGTTATGTATGACTATTTGAATGACCGTCGCAAATGTAACAAAAAAATCCAAAGGTTAATGTAGGTGAATATAGTAATGTAAGCCTTGGAATTTATCATCTAGCCAGGTAGAAATCAACCAACTTACACTGAACTTCATTGGATCCCAATTCCCTCCCCCATTGGATGAAGATGGTTGTCGTTGAGCCAGCACTCTCTATAGATAGAGAGAAATATTAATGCAATTTCTTTTAGTGAAAATTAGAGTTTGTGTCATATTAAAATGGGATTTTCGCATTTTGCACCATGAAAGATATCTCGATTCTTACTTTATATCCCAAAAATTTATTTTTCCCACATTACACCCTGAATGTCATAAATTGGTTCCAATGTGGCCCTCGAACTAACTTCTATTTCAAATTCCGTTAAAAATTAATGCACATGTCACCCAAGGATATGGATGTGAGTTTACATTTTTATCCAAAAACATCACATATGGGTGGCAATTGTATTAATTTTTAATAGAATCTGAAACGTATGTTAATCCGAATGCCACATTGAAACCAATTTATGATATTCAATGTGCAATGTGGAAAAAATAATCTTTTCAAGGTATAAAGTGAGAATCGAGAGATTTTTTTGGGGTGCAAAATGCAAAAAATCCTATTAAACTTTGTCTATTATTATCATGTATATTTAGGAACAGAGTCAAGATTTTCTACGGGGCAAATAATGACAAAATTTGGAATGTTATTCAACAAGTCATTGTTATTGTTAAATTTATACTTACATAAAATTTATCCAAAATCAACTTCAACATGATATATCCAGGAATAGTGGCAAAGATACATCGACTACTGGGAATAAATTAGAGGATCTACTAAAGGGATCCACCAACCGACATTCATAGGTCTCTTGTACAACAATTGGGTCCGACATAGGAGGTTTACTAACTCAGGAGCGCAGTCCATAGATTAATGGTCTGAGCTTGGTTGTGCACAGTATTGAGTGCCCAACCGCGGCTAAAAGGGTCGATTTGACTCATATCCTGGACTTGATCTTTAATCCTACACCGAAAAAACTTAGTTGGATTATAAAATTTAAACATTATCCTTACATCCTATAGTTAGGTCATTAAGCCTACTAATACAATAGATGAAAATATAGCTTTTGAAAATCTCAGAGGGAGGTAGGGGTATCCATGAGCCGGGTTATCCACGGGTCCAGTTACTCGGCCCAAAAAATGGTTCAAAATCTGATAGGTCAGATAATTGGCCCACCTGAACCCTAGCCCAATATATTCTTGAAAATATGGTTTGGGTTTACCCCCAAGCCCGAAGCCCGGCCCAATAGCCCGCCCAAAAAAGCCTGTTAAAACTCGGCCCAAGAGCCCGCCCACCCTTCATTTAAAAAAAAGTTATATTTTTAAATTATAAAATTTGAAACTTTGAAATAAGTCTCCCAATATCGAAATTTGAAATTTTAGAAATATATATTATAAATAATGTATTATTTTTTTTTCATAAAGCATACAAGTTTTAAAGGATAGAATAATGCAATGATAGATAAGTGAGTAGGTGTCAATTTAGTTAGAATGTATTCATTCTATTGAATGTAGTTCATCCTTTAATTAAAAATAAAATTATTCATTATTTTATTATTTTTTTTTTATCTATTTTGACTCTATTTTTGATTTAAAAATATAATTTACACAAATATTAAGTCACAAAAATATTCATTATTTTAAAATGAAATTATATATAAAAAAACTCTCAAATAGGCCCACCCAATAGGCTGGCGGGTTAGGCTGTGGGTAGCCTACCTATACCCGAAGTCCAGTCCAGTCCGTCCGATAACTCACTTGGGTAAGGACTTAAGCCTACACTACCCAGACCCGTCCCAAAAAAAAATTCACGGGCCTAGCTCAACCCGGCCCATGGACAACCCTAGAGGGAGGCATCAAAAATTTTAAAATCTAAAAATGGTGTAGAGTGGGTTGCCTTGAGGCCAGGTCATAGAGATTTATTACTGAAGAATATCCTAATTTCGGCATCGATAATCTATTTTTAACTAAAACGAGAATAGAATTAGTCGAAATACGCATAAGTTAATCTAAACACCACCGACAATTGAACTGTGGGGGCATGGCCCCAAGGGAGCTCTGTTCCTTTGTATATTTATAAATTTGAATCGTGTTAGTCAAGTGAATTTGGTAAATTCATTCATTTACTATTCAAACATGAGAAGGCAAAATTAAAGAAGAGAAATTAAATATAAATAGAGATTGGAGAAGAGAGGGAGAAATAAAATACCAATTTTCATTGTAAAAAGCTAGTTTAATGTAGGATCTATTTAGGATATTATTTGACATGATAAGGTTAGGATCGACTTATGAATTACTTCTACGATTATTTCTATTATAAAAACCTTGTAGAGGTACGTGTTATTAGATTCAAAAAAAAAAAAAGAAAAGAAGAAAAAGCTTGATATATACATTATATCTTGTTATTCCTTTTCATTTAAAAAAGTGGGGCTGCATTCTAATCTGAGTATGTGGTGCCGTGGTGGTGTGTTCCCTTTGCCATATCTGCTTCAAATATCAAAACATTTTGGGTAATTATGTTCTAAAACATTAGTAGAATGCAATTTTGCTAAATTTTCTATGACATATTTTAGAAAAAAATTTATCCACACCCTTTTTTTAGATAGACATATCTTTAACGAGACTTTCTCTATTTTTAAAATTTTTTTATGTATTAAAGTTTGAGTCGATTAAAATCCGATTCGAGGTGATTAAATTTTATTTTTTTACTTATTAAAATTTAAGTCTCGAATTTTAATAAATGAAAAAATAAATTATAATCAGCTTGAGTCAATTTTTAATTAACTCGAATTTTAATCAAATTTTATATGAAAATATTATTTGGGATCTATGTATGGGTAATTTTGGCATTTCAAATAATTTTTTTTTATTATGAACGATGGTTTAACAGTAGGGGTGTCAGTTATGTTTTGAATAATAGAGAGAGTATCATTCAAGATATAATAAATTAAAAGAGATGTCCAACATTACAATTTTTTTTTTTCTCTTTTCATGTTTGTTGTCTTTTTTTATAATTAAAAAAATACAAATAAGGAAAACAACCAGCCATAAATGGAGATAGAGGGTCAAGTGAGTCTCAAAAGCGGCAGAAAGAAAATTGGAAGAGAAAGAAAGAGTACAGAAACCTCGTCCATGATATAGTTAATATCAACCCATGGCCATGAGACATTACAACTAGTGGCCTCAGCAGCATTCACGGGTGTTTTTTTCCATTTTCTAGCAAATCAGGAAAATTAAGGGTGCGTTTAGTAATATTTTTAATTTCATGTTTTTTTTTTATAACAAAAAACATAATTAATTTTATTATTTTTGTGATAAAAATTAAAATATAAAACATATTTAATAGTCATTTATATTTAAAAAATTATAAAAATAAAAATAAAAAACATGTTTGATGCTATATATTTTGGATAATATTTTATTAATATTATTTTATAGAGAGAGAGAGAAGCCAAAATTGTTTTCTGAGACGTATAGAAATGAGAAACAAAAGCATCATTTTTTGTGTTTACAAATTTGGACCATGTTTTTAAACAAGGTGGCTTAAAACAAATAAAAACACAACAGAAACACGTTATTGTTTTCTCTTTTTTTTTTTTTGCAAAAGTGAACACAGAAACAAAAAAAAAAATATACAAAGACACGATTATCAAACGGAACCTAAGTATAAGCAGAGATATTGGAAAGTAAGTCCTAAAAACAAGGAAAGAAAAATGGGAAGAGAGAGAATGAGACAGAGACAGAAAGAAGCAGTAGAAAACCAACCTCTTGGGGGAAAATTGTACGTGGACTTGTATTTGTTTCCTTCTACAATTGTTCCTTATTTATTCTTTTTATTAGTTATTTGAAACAATCATAGATAAATACTTTAAAAGAAAGTCTAAATCAAAGTTATTACTATCTACAAACAAAAGAAGTGGTAATGAATTTTTAAGTGTTATATAACGAATTTATATGTATTATTTATTTTTAATCGATAAGAAATTAAAAATTAAAATTTATAATTAGTGCTCACACAAATTACCCGCACTTCAACCCAGGATAAGGAATCACCATTGGTGGCTTCAGCAGTAGTCACAGGTGTGTTTTCTATTTTCTAGCAAATAAGGAAAATCAAGTATAAGTGGAGAAAATGGAAGGAGAGTCGTTTGAGAGAAAGAGAGAGAGAGTAGAAAAACAAACCTGCGGGGAGGAATTTCCATCGACAATCTCAACCGGCGAAGGCGATGAGGAATCAGCACTGGTGGATTTAGCAGTAGTCACTGGGTTGCATTCCATTTTTCCTTGGGAATAATCTGAAGAGAAAATCAGAAAATGGTATATGACGGTGGCAGAGAAGATGAGATTGTCTACTAACTTAAATATAAAAATAATTTATAGATCTACAATGTGGAAAGAGGTAGAAGATGCTATGAAATTTCCATCTAAAACCAGAAGTTTCTGAGAAATGGAGATTTGAGAGATGAGGAATCACCACTGGTGGCTTTAGCAACAATCACTGGCTTGCTTTCCACTTTTTTCCTTTCTGATCTGAAGAGAATATTGCAATTCCCGTGCCGGAGGAGATGAGAATATTGTCTACTTAAATATAAAAATAATTGTCCACAACTTTTCCCATGGTTTTTAGACATCTTTGCCCTCTACATTTTTCTGATACCAAAATACCCTTTTCTTTTTCTCTCTTTGTCTGAAATTACCTGGAAGACCCAATGTACCTTTCCTTTTTTTAAGCAGTGAAATGCAAAAGATTAATATAATATCAAATTTGTGAACAAAAAACTACACATTTGAGCACAATTTATTGAATAGTAATGCTTTGGTATCATGCCAAAAAAATATTGAATTATAAATTTTAAATTAGATGTTGTGTAATCATTAATAGTAAAAATAATAAAAATATTTTATGTGTCATTTTGTAATTGGGTAAAAAGAGTATGGGACCCTTGTATATGCGTGGGTTGGTAGAGGGATATTTTGGACATTGCATGGAAAAAAAAAAAAGGAGAAAAATCAGAGGTGATAATGTGGCATTATGGTAAATTTAAAAGCAGGTAGCTCGATTGAGGTGACAGGCCAGTCAAAGTTGGAAGATTATTATCAAACTTAAAAAGCATATGGTTTTCAAGTGTAGTCAGAGCGACCTATCTTGATGGGTCTTTTGACTCTCAATATGGACCGTCAGATTTGAGTGTGGAGGAGGA
>CAUOFW020003226.1:0-20000 GCA_963454935.2 Ilex paraguariensis | reverse complement strand
GTTGACACCTACTAACTTATCTATCATTTGTATTATTCTATCATTTAAAACTTATATGTTTAATATATGAAAAATAAAATAATACATTATTTATAATATCTAAATTTTTAAAACCTCAAATTTCGATATTGAGAGACTTATTTCAAAATTTCAAATTTAATGGTCTAAAAGTATAACTTTTTTTTCAAAAAAAATGTAGGATATGGTAGGCTGGGTTTGTCTTGCGGGCGGGCTCTTGGGCCGGGCTTCGGGCTGGGTAATGGGTTTAGAGGCAAACCCAAGCCCCCTTTTAAAGGATATTGGGCTCGGACTCGGACTCGGGCGGACCAACTATCGAATTTCGGGCCTATTTTTTTCGGACAGGATAACGGGACCCGTGGATAACCCGGCTCATAGACACCCCTAACGCCCACCCAAAAAAAAAAAATACTAAGCCCACTCAAAATAATTAAAAAAAAAAAAGGCAAGGCCTATCAGGCCACCACCCATTTCTTGTGCACAACAACGTACGTGCCATGTGGCTCCCACTCACCTGTTTTTTTTCAACGATTAAGAGTATAAGTCAGTTTACGTGCATATCAATTAATCGTCTTCTTGATTCAGTCAAAGTCAGATCATCTATATCGAAACTAAGATATATTCATGAGAGATAAATCTCTCATGAAACTACTTCTATATTTCAATCAACCAATGAATTATGACTTAATTTCATTATTCCATTGCTAAGATTCATCCAGTTGAAGTAACTAATAACTTCAAATTGCAATAAAATAATAATATTATTAAATCATCAAAACTACTTATATATTTCTTTTTTAGTTTCTATTCACAGGGTCTTTGTGAATCCATCTGACTTTCGTTCTTCCATTTCTTTTTTCCGAATCATTTTTTGAATTCTTCAATCTTTTTTTTGATTTCATCCGTTTATTCATTCAACTCATAGTCATAGACGAGATATAAGGACTTCTATTGGAATCCGCATCCAAATTCACAGTAGTAAGACAAATTAGATATATATAAAACTAGTCAATATCTAATATTACATATAAATGTATTTGTTCCATAACGTAAACCAACTATTGATTCATCTTAGATTCAATCGGATTCGAGAATCATTTATCGAAACTTCCACAAGAATTGAGTTATATTCATTCAATTACATATACCTAGTTCGACCCTCTGTAAATTCTTCTCTTCCTTTCTTTTTCTTTATCATTCTCCCACATGGATACAGTCTAAATGGACAAATTGATTAGACTGAATCGTTCCATAGAAATAACATTATTTGATTGATCTCAGTTCATCCCACTTATTATTTATTAATCTTTTTTTTGGCCAATCTGGGAATCGTTCTATAGAACATCATTTTTTATTTAATCACACATCGTAAACGTTTACCACAAGAATTCTTATTCAAATTATGACTCCTAATATTTATATTTAATATTGGGATTGGCTGACCAATATAAAATGAATATTCATTGAGGGGGACCCTAAAAAATTATCAAAATTTAAACTTATGACGTCTTTACCTCAAGAATTATCAAAATTTAAACTTATGACACTTTTACGGCTTATCCTTATTACCACTCGAGTTGTTCTTTAAGGATAGCTCCCACTCACCTTCCTCTTCTCTTTTCTCCCTCTCCCTCTATCTCAAATGCTCAGCGACAAACAACCAACCTTTTCTCTCCCGGCCTCTCTTTTTATCTCCGTCTTCTTTGTCGTGGCACCCACCACTGACAACAGTGACCCACATACATTTCTTCTAGCCTTCCTGAATTCCAAGTAAACTCTCTCTCTCTCTCTCTCTCTCTCTCTCTCTCTCTCTCTCTCTCTCTCTCTCTCTCTCTCTCTCTCTCTCTCTCTCTCTCTCTCTCTCTCTCTCTCTCGACGCAAACAGAGCACCACAGTGCATACACACGCACTCAGTTGCACAACACACATCCACACACAGCCCACTGCACTCAACACACACACACATCTACTACACAAAATAAATTGGTATTTTTGTTTTGAAATTCTCATTTAAAAGCAAGCAGTTGAACCATTAGGTGCTTGCTAATTTATCAATTGGGTTTTTAGTAATTTTTTGATTTTTTTTGTGTATTTTGTTGTATTCTGTGTCGACAAGCGGATATGAGTACTTTGCAAGTGCACCAATGTCCCAGAGGAAGGAAGATATGAGTCAGGGTAGGGCATCTCCTTCACTCATGCTAGGCGAGTAGGCTAAGATCCAATATCATCGTAAAAAATAACTCTATCCACGGATTAAGTGGTTTTCTAGAATTTAAAAGAGGCATGTACCCTAATATTAAAAAAAAATCATTGAGGACTTTGAGACCACATTAAAGTCAAATCAAAGCAGGAGACATGCCATTGTTAACTGAAATTTTATTCAAAGTAAATTCCTACCAGAACTTTACTCAATTCAAGATTTATTATTATACTACATTTGGCCCATAAGTGAAATTAGAAATCTTATGATGATCCCAAATAAACAAATAATGTAACCATTAGCATAAGAGATTCCCACGTGTATTAATAAAACAAATTGCAAATTTTACAAAGTAATATAGTGTACGTGATTTTGTAGTAACACTTAAAATTACCCTCATCACAAGTGAGTGAAGAGTTTTGAGTCTATCAGGAGAGGATGTGGTGTTAATCCCCCGTAGCTTCGTCTAGAGCCGAGGAGAAATCACTCATGCATTTTTTCCTAGAAATTCACTCCACCAAAGCGTCAAGGGCAAGCCACATGTTCTACCACTATATAGATTTTGATATCAAGTTCTTTAAAAGATGACTTTTTTTTTCAGATAAAATAATAAATTAAATTATGAGGAAAAAAGGTATTTCCTCTCGGTCTTTTAAAACAAAAGGTAAAGGGTATAATAAAAGGGTCAAGTATATTGTTATTTCCATCATTTTCATGGCAACATCAATAGTAACATTTTTATTGTTTTTTATCCTCAATGATAAAAATATAACTTGACTCGAGAGTATAATTTTTTTCTACTTTTTTTTACGAAGCAGTGAGTTGATAAAAGTAACAAACAAATTCACGAAATTGGAAAAATCAATTTGCTAAAAGGAAAAGTTTCTTTACTTTGCTTGAATCCTTTTTGCTCTATCAAGATGTTGGTGCAATCTTCTTGTGATAATATGTGAAGCTTGTTTGGAAGACGAACTAATGTATTCACTGCACAAAAGGGAAACAACCTAAAACTTTTAAGTATTAATTACTGTGATTATGATATGAAAAATGCTAATAAAAATCAAGATATATATTATTATTATTTATATTATAAATTGGATGTACACTGAATATTTATTTTTTGAAGTATAAATAGATGTATAGATACAGGTATAGATATTCATATAGATTATTTATGTGGAAATGAAAGTATATGAAACGTTATTTGGACATTTAATTGTTATTGAGTAATTAAATACATAATGATATAGTTGTCTTTAATCATTTTTTTTTTGGGTGTACAATATATGAAGAGTTATTAGATATTTAATTGGTATTAAGTAATTAAATACATAATGATATAATTATCTTTAATCATTTTTATAGGGGTATTATAGTCTAACAAATATTTTTCACATTTGTTGATATTTTATAGTAAACTAGTTGATGTATACATGCGTTGCATGTGAACACTATTGAGTATGAGATATTGCATATTGAGTTTCTCTTCATGCTCCTTCATATCCATTATTCTTCCTAGATACATTGCACCAAAAGTTCTAGTAACTATTCATTTAATCCTTAGGTAGCTTTGTTCGTTTTCGTATCAAGAACTCTCTATTTGTTCATATGGGCTTGAATTGGCTGTTGAGTCTTTATTCTCTCGACCAACCAACCATGTTTTTGTCTAACAAATATTAATGATGCACAAAATAGGTTTATGCACAATCAATAGTCGAGTGTATGATATAGTGTAATTAATAGACAATAAAGTAATAAATGACAAAAAAATAAATATCGGGCCAACACGCAGATATATAGTGATTTTGTCCGGGTGACCTACTCCACTTTGAAAGCGGCAAGAGTGGCCAGAGAACCTTTATTAATGGAATAAAGGAAGAGAGAGAGAGAGAGATCTGGGAGAGGTGTGGTAGCTATGAGAGTAATAGCTATGTGAGGGGTGTGTAGAGAGATACAAAGAGGGTGCCCACTCCATGTGGAGAAGGCTTACAATTTATAGGCACATGGAGCTTTAGTTGAGGCGGTGACGCGAGCGTAAAGACACAAGTTTCTCGGAGAGGATAGTTACAAAAGGTAAGTACAATTAAAAGTAATATTGATCTTCGAGAGTGGGTATCCCGATGATGACTCTCCGTGTGCTCTAATCTTCTTGGACTCCTTGGACCTTGGGTTGGGTCAAATTGATGAACTAGGTTTGACTTGCCTTTTAGCTGATTTGGGCTTACTTGATTTATTGGGTCTGTCCCAGTTAGATTTGGGCTCGTCATTTGCCCCCCATGCCCCAAGCCCCGATTGCTTGCGAGAGAAGGAGGTTGAGGGCATGAGTGAGCTGTTCATCCGAAAAAGGTTTCTTGTCCCACACGGTGGTAGCTTCATCTTCACAGAGCTTTTCGTTGATTGAATTCACCTTCATTGGGCATTCATTGCATTTTCCAATCCTCCCTTTTGTTGGGTTTTTGGTCTTGCTTCAAGAAGTTCTTTGTTGGTGTTTTTTTTTACAGAAAAAAAATCTTACAAAAGGGCTTGTATATAAAAATTCTTATAAACTCTTTCTACTCCATTTCCCCCTTCTATTTTTTCTCTTGAAGTTTTCTCTTGAGACTAGGGTTCAAAGTCCTTTTCTCCAAAAAGAGATCGAGAAGATGAAGACTAGGAGCTTGGAGCGAGGCGATGGGGAGGACTCCAATGGCGATTCCACAAGGAAGGAAGTTGTAGGACCAAGGAGGCAGTAGGACCTGAGCCACCCCATGTTCTTTACCCTAATACCATTCCTTTGGGGGCTCGAGTAGTTTCCTTACTTTCCTCTACTCCACATGTAATTGAGTGAGGTCGAGGGCAAGGATCATGGATGGCAAGTGAAGACCTCGAATAGGAGCTCCATGGAGGAAGCCTCAGCGAAGGACAAGAGAGGCAAGACCCAAGATGATGGAGGCATCACGGGTATGGATGACCTACTCCATTCCGAAAACGGCAACGGTGGCTGAAGAACCTCACTACAACAAATTTGTTTTTTAGCGACAAACTTACTCGACGCAAAATGTATAAATTTGGTTGCTAAAACTTTTTTGCGACAAACTAATTTCGCCGCCTTAGGCTCGTCTGAGAATGTTTTAAGTTACAACAAAGATTTCATTGCCAAAAGTATACAATAGGCAACGATAAATTCGCCACCAAACAACTTCTCATTTGGTTGCTGGTGTTTTGTTTGTCACAAAAAAAATAAATTATTTTAATTACATAAAACTTTTGGCGACAATAATATTCGTTGTCAAATATGAAAACTTTTAACGACCAACTCTACTTCGTCGCTAACAATAAGTGCATAAAATATAGGCAACAAAGTATGTCCGTCGCCAAAAAAGACAAAGAGGGTTTTGGCGAATAACTTTTTCTTGTCGCCTAAATTACTTTTGTAAAAATTATTTTTGGGTATTTTTAAGGGAAGAAGTATGACTTAATGACTTAATTAATAGTTTACAATGCACCACTAAAACACTAGCTGGAGCTTACAATGGACTCCAAAGTTTACACCTCTTGAATCACAAATTTTAAGAGCAAGTAGCCCACCATCATTTATTTACCACTCCATATCAAACTAAAAACAACGGTTAGGACCAACAAGAAATAACTTGTTCTCATTGAGTAGTGAATAATGAAATGAAATGAGATATAAGCTATCATACTATAAGGTCCACCAAGCACCATCATGGTGATTATAATAGCTAGAAGCCAAGTTGTTTCTAATATGTGTGGAAGCTGTGAAATATCAATAATGAATAAAAGCTTGAATCAAAATCAAGAATTACAATTCCCAATCAACTTTGCTCACACCTCATCAGTCTTCATATAACAGAGAAATAATTTCAAAAAGTTTCGAACTCAATGATTAGTATATATTAGCATTTAGGCAACTAAGCATTTCACAATGTTATACTCGCTCCTTAGTTTTTTCGGAAACCAATCAAGATTCAAGAAACAATAAAAGAAGGAGAAGTCATACAGTAGATGATAAAATCTTCAATATAATCTTTCGATTTTGCAAGAAAAAAATTGTAACAGAGATCCTAGTGTTTGAAAGGAATACACAATCAAGCAAAAACAAGAAAATGCTCTTGAATTTGGTATTTCTCAACTGTTAACTTCATCGGCATGAGATTGCAGATTTGGTGGAACTCCATTGTTCTCGAGTTTGGAGACTCCATCAGGTTCGCATCACCTAGTTAGTTTTTCTGTCTCACAAGGAAAATCATACATATAATTTGATAAAGACCAAGCCAGGCACCGTGAAGTTACACCAAAATGGCAGCACATAAAATAGGGGATTGAGGAGGGGTTGTGTGCGTGTGTTCTGTGTCCTAATGCACTCAGCTATGAACACATAGAGAGAGAGACAGAGACAGAGACAGAGAACTCACAGCCTTGACCTTCGTTGAACGCAGAGAAAGGTGTGGAGTGAAGAGACGATGAAGAAGAGAGGGTATTAATCTAGGGTTTCCAAACCACGTCGTTTTGGATCTAGGAATTATTCTGAGGGCCCCAACACGACGTCATTTTAGAAGGTGGATTAAAATTCCATCGATTCAAAACTACGTCGTTTTAAATAATCAAAATAATTATTTTACCTAAAATGATTCTGCGACCAAAATATTGGACGTCACCAATCAATAAATATTCAATAAATTTTGTACGGCGAACATAAATCATCGCTAAGTTTTATTTATTATTTTCCTTTAATTAATAAAAAAATTTGCGACAAAAAATTATTTTTTAGCGACAAACAATTTTGTTGCCAAAAAAATTAGTATTTGGCGCCAGTGTTTTGAAACCCGACCCGACAGGTTGACCCGGTGAACCAGAGCCTGAGCCAGGCCGGTTTAGTTATTGGATCATTTGAGCAAAGAAATCGGACAAAATCTGCTGAACTGGACGGTTTAAAGCAAATCGGACAAATTGATTCAAATATTATAAATACTAGGTTTTGAAGTTATTTGGGCATTTTTTGCCCTAATCGTTTTGCACCCAGCCACCACCCATCTCTTGTCTTCTGCTTTACGCTCTCTCTCTCTCTCTCTCTCTCTCTCTCTCTCTCTCTCTCTCTCTCTCTCTCTCTCTCTCTCGTCTAAGACAGTCGATCTTATATGATCTGCCCTCTTGATGAGACCTTCGAGTTCGAGGCGAGAATCGTTGTTGATGTTGAGGCGGTGGAACACTCAAAGCCCCTCTCGAACTTGAACTCAAAGCCACTATAGAACTCGAAGCCTTGAGCCTTGGGTAGCTGATGAACTCCAATCCAAAGAGAAATTGGGTAGCTGATAAACTCATAATTTTTCATAATCAGATCCTTGAGCCTGCACTCCTCAAGGTATTCAAGCTAGTCTTCTTTAAGGTAGAGGGTAATCTTAGTGCCTCTGCCCAGCAACTCACCCGATGTGTCTCTGGTTACAGTGAATAACCCACCAGCTTGGGACTCCCATAATTGTACATCCCTCTCTACAGGTACATCTCTTTCTTGATAATTTCTCTGCTATTTTAGTATTGACTGTATTGTAGATTAACTTGGTAAATTAGTTGATGATAGTTGATATTGCATATGAAATTAAGGGAATGGGTTTTGGCTTAATTGTTACTGATTTATCTATTTGACATATGAAATTGGGTTTTGGCAAATGGCATATGAAATTGGGATTAATTGGGTTTTGGCATATGGCATATGAAATTGGGATTAACTGGGTTTTGACATATGAAATTGGGGTTTTAATTTGTTTGATTAAGAGTTAGGTGGAGGTGAAATCTTATTGCCTAATTGAGCATGAGTTTTGGTTTAATTGTTACTGATTTATCTATTTGATTGAGAATCTATTTGGTGATTTTGAGATTTTTGTTTGATCTAAAATATATTAAGCATACAATTTTTATAATTTTTGTGATTTTAAGCATATTTATTATTAATAATAATTTTTATTTATTTTTTTATTTTATTATCGGTTCGACCAGTGATTCAACGGTTGAACCAGTGACCCACTAACCCAGTCCTTTTAAAACTTTGCGCTAAAATTTTTCAATGGGAAAGTTTTTGCGAAGGCTTTTGGCAGCCACTAAAAAAATTTGTCGCCAAAATTATTTTTAAAAAGGTTTTTCGCAAGAAATGTTTGAAATCGTCGCTAAAAATCACTTTTTGACCACAAATTTACTTGTTCGCCGCTAATACTTGTCGCTAAAAAATAAATTTGTTGTAGTGCCTTTATTAATGGAATAAAGAGAGAGAGAGAGAGAGAGAGAGAGAGAGAGAGAGAGAGAGAGAGCTTTGGAAGAGGTGTGGTAGGTACGAGAGTTATATCTATGTGAGGGGTGTGTAGAGAGATACAAAGAGGGTGCCCCCTCCATGTGGAGATGACTTACAATTTATAGGTAATGAACCTTAATTGAGGTGGTGACGTGAGAATAAAGGCACTAGTTTCTTGGGGAGGATAGCTACAAAAGGTAAGTACAATTAAAAGTAGCCTTGATTTTCGAGAGTGGGTATCTCGATGATTACTACCCACATGTTCTAATCTTCCCGAACTCCTTAGACTTTGAACTGGGTCAAATTGACGAATTGAGTTTGACCTGTCTTTTAACTGATTTGGACTTACTTGAATTATTGGGTTTGACCCAATTAGATTTGGGCTCGTCAAATATGTATAATGTTCTCATTGTCAAATATGTATAATGTTCTCATTGACTTTCACGTATTCTCTTCACCATTTTTGATTGCCATTTTACAACTTATGGAGAAGTTCACAGTTTCCTGTGTTATTGAGAGAACACTGCACCTCTATCACAATAAGGATATCTGGAAGGAGGTTTCATACAAATAAATATCAATACCTTTTAGTTCATTTGAAAAAAGAAAAATATTAGTAATATATCATATCTTCTTAAATTTCTCCTATTGCATATTAAAAGTGTTTTCTTTTATGTCTTGGGTTAGGTACTTCGAAATATACGAAGGCTAGAGTGCATGAAATGTTCTTCAATCTAGTGAGAGTTACATTCTTACCTCATTTTAATCTACTCCAAAAGAGAGAAGGAAAAAACATCTAACACTTTCACACTCTAATTTGGGAAGAAAAAATAAAAGTACATGCTGTAACCAGGAGTGTCATATGTGTCGGATTAAACGGTTACGTGACGAATAACGAATACAAAACATTTAAACCTGTACACAACACATTTAATAAATGAGTAAAAAATCGAAATACAAACATAAATTGTTTAATAAATGAATAACACGACACGAATCGTTTAACACATCTAATTTTAAACAAATCAAGTTGAAATGAGTCAAGTTAACACGATAAACCACTCGTTTAACCCATTTTTCTGTTTACCACCCATTTGACCCATTTAACACAGGTAAACCATCTATTTGACACATTTATTTGTTTACCACCCATTTAACAGGATAAACCACCCATTTGACCCATTTATCTACCACCCATTTAACATGATAAACCATCCATTTGACCAATTTACCTGTTTATTTAAAAATGCTATATAACTTTATAAAACTAACACAAATAATGTGATATTTAGAGATATCACACCATATTACAAAGTACAAACTACAATCCAAAATAACCAAATTTCACCAACAACCATATTACAAATTGGAGATCAAATCTCCACCTTAGATTCTATGTTGTTGGAGCTGCAACCACCTTAGATTCATGCTCGACCTAATCTTCTTCATCAGAAACTATAATATTGTGTTCGGAAGAATCCACCAGTTTAAGGCAAAAAAATAGAGTTAAAATGATATCACCCCCAACGCACACAACACACAAAAACTGATACACAAAAAAAAAAAAAAAGTTACTTGTAAACTTATGTTAAATTGTGAATATAGAATTCACACAAGCACTGCAATTACAGAATTCACTCAAGCACTGTCATTCACTCCATTAAAGAACTCATTAAAGAATTCCCTCAAGCACTGCAATTACAGAATTCAGTCAAGCACTGTCATTCACTCCATTAAAGAATTCGTTAAAGAATTAAAGAATTCAATTTAAATTATGTTAAATTGTTAAGTGCAAGTGCAGAGAATTCACTCCATTAAAGGAAATACTTGTAGAAATAATGCTCAGACTTCAACCAAACCAACTTATGTGAAATTGTGAATATACACTCCATTAAAGAAAATTACGCAAGCACTGTCATTCATAAATAATTCACACGCACAATAGAAATATATCTATTTCCATTAAAGAAAATCACGCAAGCACTGTCATTCATAAACAAACACAACCCACAATAGAAATATATCTATTTGTCTAAAAAAACGAAAAAAACACACACACACATAGATCCCAAGTCCAAGGTCAGGTGCTTAATCAGTGAAAGAAAACATCTAAAAAAAAAAAAATAAAAAAAAAAAAACCAAAATAGCCTTAACACAGTTGGGGGGCTAAGCTATATGAGATAATGGATGGGGAATTTAGGTGCATTGTCAAATTAAATGAAAATACGTGTGATCGCATGGTGATCTAAGAAAATAGCCAATTTGTGATATAAGAAAATAGCCCTCATCTCTTGGTGATCTATTGGATCCTTCTCTTTTGAGAAGATTTCCAGGTAGACCAAAGAAAATTAGGAGAAGGGAGCCTGATGAGGCAGCAACTAGAACAAATGTAGTTAGGAGGAGCTTAACAGTGAGATGTGTGATACGTAAGGAATATGGACACAACAAGAGAACATGTCAGACGGCACCGGTAAGGGAATCACAAGGCAGAGGAAATACTGGGAATGAGGATGGGGCACAAAATCATAGCAAGGCACAAGCAATGTCAAAGTACAAGAGCTTTTTTTCAAATCCAGTCTCTCCACTATCTTAATTCCTTAAATCAGTTTGTTTTAAACTTATTTTTTAAACATAGTTTTTTTTTTAAAACGTCATTTGAATGACGTCTTAATGAGTTAAAACGTCATTTTAAATGCGTCATTTTTAATGACGTTTTAACCCATAAATTTTTAAACAGCAACTAATAGATGTTGTAAAAAAATGAGGGGTAGAAAACATCATTATAAATGACGTTTTCTGCCGACAGTATGGAAAAGTGCATACAGCAGGGCTATCTGTAGTGTGCTTTGGAAAAAAGAAAAAAAAAAGTGAAATTCAACCATGGACCAGCTTTTTGACTTTGCATGAGGATTAAATTGCTTGTTCTATGGAGTCCCAGTTAGTATTGGTGGCGGAGGAGAGATAAAGTGCTATCTGCAGTGTCCACACCCCCGCCCCCCCCTTTTTCTGTTTTTCTTTCTCTCTCTCTTGCACACACAGACAAACACAAGTGCACGCATGGAGCTTGGTGTACTTTTTTTTTTTTTTTATAATAATCAAAACACATTTATTAATGAAGTATGAAAAGTAAATCAAAAATGGTTGGGTATGAAATCCATGCAAGAAAATAGAATAACCAAGGGAGCTTGTTAAACTCAGATTCACTCAATTGGTATACCACATAATGTCATAACCAAAATAATTTTGGTTTGTCTCTATCTTTTACAATCATGATAAAAAAATGTTATTATAATTTTCTGTGTTGTACGTGCATGTGAATAGTAAAGAGCATAGATGTTCATGAACAACTTGATGATGTAGGAGCTCTGATATATTATTTTTTAGGTCAATGATTTGCAAGTGTTTCTGGAGAGCGATGGAAGATTTTATATGTTAACACTATATCCACAGATAACATATAATGTGAGAGGAGAAATGAATTAATAAGAAAAGAAAAAGGTATTTCCTAACACCCCCCCCCCCCCAAAAAAAAAAAAAAAGGGAAGGAAGAAGACAATTACAGAGACTCTTGGACTCCCACAAAATTGTTCTTGTCACTAGCATAACAAAGCAAAGCATTAACAAAGCAAGAAAGACAAATAACAATCACCCCTTGTAGATTACATCTATCCACCAAATAGAATCAATCATCTTCACTCAAAAGGAGCTATGCCTTGGTCGTTCCTGTGCAACATTAACTCTGATTGCCCTGCTGTCCAAACTCTGCATTAAAAGTGATACACGAAATCAGGCAGAAATTAAGGTACTCACGGTATTCCAAAATGAAACATACTCAAGAGGTCACTTCAACATTCTTTTTTTCCCTGCTTCTTTTCTTCCTACTTTCGTATTTGTTATCTATTTGTGCAGATGGAGAATTAACATGTGAGGGTGGAATATATCCCCACACCCCCTCCCCCTTCCCCTTTTAGAAGGTTTGTGTTCCACTCAATTAAATATAAAAGACAATATTGCTTGGTCTATCAGAAGCTTTAACTCTGCTTTTACTAGTTTTTCTATCAGAATATTAAGTATAACTGCCTGATGCAAAGGGGAAGTACAAAAAATTATTTTTTGGTATAATTACCCAATCTTATTTTGAAGTGCTTTGTAAGATATGTAAAATGGGTTTCTAGAAGCATTCAAACTTAGAAAACTTCGCAACAAGAAAGCTTGACTTTTCACCAACGCGGTTATCTTTGTGGGATACTCTTATTTCATTTAAGTTCCAAAGAATTTTCATAATTTTCTTCCTTCTCCAAACTTTCATCATTTTTTTTTGGGAGGAGAGGGGTGGGAGGGGGACTTAAACCTTTGATATCAAGAAGATAAAGCCTTCAAAAGTTAAGGAGTATCATTGAACTAAAGACTCATCGATAAAACTTTCGTCATTTAGTTTAGAGGTTGTAATCTTAATTCATTAACCATTAATCCATCTAATTCGTCCATAAATAAATAAGTTGGATACTTATATTAATTAATGTGGGTTCTAAACAAATTGGGTAATATAACTCATTTTAATTAAGCATGTTAATATGAATTATAAATGGATACTCATTTTTTTGAGTATTTATCTTTCTATTAAAAAAAAAAGTAATAAAATCAAATACACACTAATATACAAAAAAAATACACACACACACATACACTGATACACAAAAATATATAAACTAATACATCAAAATACACACATACCAACAGTGGCGGAGCCACTCAAAGACTAGGGTAGGCTTGTGCCCACCCTCAAATTTTTTGCCTTGTCCTTACCTATTAAATTTTTGAAATTTATCCAATTATGTCCACCCTTAATTTTCTTGTCATATCAATTAATAAATATAGACTCATACCTAAATAACTATTTATGGACACAATTTGGACATATTTAGATAAGGTTGGACATATTGAGGTTATTTTTATTTTTTTAAGAAATTATGATAATATTTTGTACTATATAAAAATTGGAGACATTGCATTTTTAACATAGGTTCATTTGGTAAGTATAAAGGAAATCAATGTCACAACTTAAAACTATAAAATTAATTAGAGTTAAAAAAAACTCAAATATGAATATTGAAACGAGTGAAATAATTGAGATAGAGAATAATTGAAATCATGATTATGGATACAGAAAAAGATCTTTCTCGGTGTCATTAATAATAAAGTCACTATATAACGTTATCAAAGTATAAAAATTTTCTGGGTCAATTTTGACAAAGTACAATAACATTAGTTTCAATAGAAGACTGTAATTAGCCTATTTTCTATTGTGCACATATATAAATTGAATTTTTCAGTATTGTTGATGAAATAATTGTATAAGCGTATCATCTTTTTTTTTTTTGTCGATTAGGATAAAACTTATTATAGTGCCCACCGTAGGAGAATTTTTTGGCTCTGGCACCGCATACTAGTACATTAAAACATAGATACACACTAGTTCAACAAAACATACACATACACTAATACACAAAAATATTCACAGTATAAATATTGGGGTTAGTGTAGGAGAAAGTGGGAGAAGAGAATGCAAGAGTAATCCTCTTAACGGAAGGTATAGCATCTGAAACAAGTACCCAATTTATAAATGGTTGCATTACACAATCCTACAGAAAATTTAAGAGGGAGTTTAAACCAAAACACAAAATAAAAAATCTAAAAACCAATCACAAAACGACAACAAATCTGGTTATGTCTTATTTCAATTGCTCCCTTGCAAGCTCTCCGTTCATCAGTCTCTCACCAGATACTACGATGGCAACACCAACAGCTACTCCAAGGGAGATATTACATGTAACTGGGAATTTCAAGAACCTCACTCAGGAGTCCTGAAGAGCAAGTAAAAATATGTAGCAAAATATAATATAGTTTCACTAACGTTTGTTTTCCTTTCGAGTCTTAATTCATATTTATGTTTGGTCTCACGAGTTTTATGTTGGTTGTCTGTTACTTAACACTATTCTTTGCCTTTATCAGTACCTTGGATTAATGAGAACCAAACTAGGTAAATTGTAACAATCTCTATTTCTTGCCCACTTGCCCTTTGTGATCCCCACCAGAAAAGGGGCGACGAAGCAATATCACTAGGACGTTTTGGACCTCATGGACACAAACTTCACACTCTTTATTTCCTTCCAATCGACAATGGTCATGGACAAGGGTGGTTTTGCAGTGGCATTTTGTCTTCAACACATTTTCTTCAGGGAATAAGTTGATACAGTATTTACAAACTGATTCCTCTTTAGGAATCTCTTCATCGTCTTCTACTAGGACAAAGGAGTGAGGTTAGCTCAAGATGATATAGCAATACAAGTAAAAAAAAATTGATATTGTACTAATAGAAAGACTCGAAAAGTTATTTTCAATACCATACTTAAAAATACAATTTTTGAAGGTCAAGTTTCATTTAATCGATATTATTCGTGATCGATCATGCCAGTGAACCTCATTTAGTTGTAATTTAACCTTTAAAAGTTGTATTTTAGTGATCGATGATAACTCTTTGAGTTATAACCTTCTCAAAGTTTGATATTTGACCATTAAATGTATTTTCCAACATTTAGACCAAGCACAAAATCCCTCAAGATCTAACCTCCACCCTGGATAAAATCTAACAAAAGTTAATTTTTTTGACATATTGCACTTCATTTTTGAAACTAAACTTTTAGAATCAAAAGCAGTGGCTGGGTTATAATATTTAATATTAAATTTCAAATTCAGTCATATCCTTCATATAAAAATCAATAATACTCCTTAGACTTAATCGGTTTTCTTATTCCATTGCTATTATTGTATGAGCACTGAACCTGAGTGATATTTGAATCGACTATCAATCAAAGAACAACAGAATGAAAGGCTAATACATTTAGTTGAAGTAGTGACATTAGTCGAAATAGAGTAAAATTGAATCTTGAAATTCATGATCTAGATTAGAATCAAATAAATTACACGTGGTTTAACCGTCCCTTGCAACCTCGTCGTCGGATTTGCTCTTGAAAATGAAGGTTTGGGCATACTCAACGACCTCCACTGAGAAGAAAAGAGAAATCAAACACCAGTGGAGAGGAGAAAAGGTGAGTCTAGAGAGAGAGAGAGAGTAATAATCAGCCTCAAGGCATAACACATGTTGATATAGTGGGTTTTGGATAACTTTTCAAAAATGTTTGTAGGACTTGTGACTTTTCATAAGTACTTTTAAAAAAAGTATAGTATTTGAAACACCTTATTACCATCGTCGCCACCACCATCACCACCCAGCACCATGCACATTTTGATAAAATACTTTTTATTTTAGTGTTTTTTTTTTGTTTGAGCATCCAAACGTTGTCTATTTAATGAAATTACTTTTTTATAAAACACTTTTGAGAAATACTTGTATAAGAAATACTTTTTGAATTTTATAAGTCATCTCAAACACAATAATGTGGAAAATACAGCCCCAAGACAAACTTGGTATAAGTATTTGGATGTATCATTAAGAAAAAACATCTTAACACATTCTAACTCTTTTATTGTTAAGGACAAATTATACTTTGATCCTCTAAATTCTAATCTTAAACTCAGTTTGCCCCTTGGGCCACTGAATTTCCTACATTGTTCCCTTAACTACTTGAATTAGTTACACCTTACTCTAGTACAAACACTACAACAAAAATTATTTTTTGCAACGTTTTAAATTCATCACAAAAAATATACTATCTGCGAGGATTTGATAAATTTATTACAAATAATTATTATGATAATTTTTTTGTGACGTTTTTTTAAGTCCGTCGCAAAATTGTGAGTCCCTCCATTTTTTTTTTGGCGCGAGTGATGGAGGGAAATAAAAAAAAAAAATTACGACAAAATTTTTTTGTCGCAAATTAAATAATCAAAAAATAAAATAAAATTTCAATTTGCGACGTTTTTATTTTCATCACAAAAAATATACTATTCTTCGAAGGTGATGATAGAGATTGGCTCCCTAGCGAAGACGTTTGCCCCTATTAGAAATGTGCACAAATTGAAGCAAATAACATAAGAGGAAAAGATACCACTCATTGCATGGTTGTTAGTTAGTGGATATATTTGTTTGGTTTCAATAACATATTTATTTGTGTAGAGTGTTACAACATGTTGTAATTAATTTGTATATTTATATTTTGTTGAAGACAAAGTTTAACATTAAAGAGTATCGTGAAAAAGTTAGTGTTAGGAAGGTCATCGACAAAATATTTGCTGCGAGGTACAGGGACCACTGATACTATATGCATATGCACTATAAGGATTTGGTTGAGTCTAGTGTTGACCCAAAGAACAAGCCATATGGTGATGTGAGTCAGGAGGATTGGGAGTACATAATTGAAACATTTTGCGAAGATCCAAAATTTCAAGTAACTTTTATAAGCTATGCAAATTAATATCCACTTTTTATTCTCAATTGTGTACTAATTATATTCTTTGTATATAGGTAAAATCTAAGAAAAAATGCAAAAGATAGTGTCAAATTGTCATACAACCACTCGATGAGTTCAAAGTCCGTTCAGTCTGTCCTATATGAAAGGGTGTTATACTTTAGGATTTGCTTACAAAATTTTAATATATAGGAAATTCAAAATTTTGAATATTGATATTTTGATTAACTGTAACAGAGGGACTCTACGACTGAGGAGTCACCCCACATTGTTGATTTTTTTCATGATTCTCATGTGAACAAGAAGGGTGAGTGAGTTTCGGCTGAGGTAGAGTCAAGATATATAAGTATTTTAAATTGTAGAAAATTATGTTTTTTTTTTTAAAATAAAATTTTATGATACACTCACTAATTGGGTTTAAATACATTAAATTGTTGGAGCGGATGAAAGAATTTTTCACACAGAACTTGGAAGAGGGTGTAGAGCCATTGACATAGGATGGAATTGCATGCACAATCCTTGGTAGCCGACCTGAATATAAGAAAGGATTTGGACATGGCCCGAAGCCTTTATTCTCTAGTCAATCATTCACATCCACTGCTAAGTATCGAGAACAAGCTGATATGATAAAAGAGTTACAAGCAACTGTTGATTCTCTTTAAAAGGAATGCGATGAAACGAAAGTAAAACTAGAGAAGTTTGAAGACGCACAACAACAGATGATGCAACAACTTTTGCAGATGCAACTTCAAGTGCAACTTGTTCTGCAGGGCAGCTCAACTAATGCAGAAATGCCAACTGAGTCTTAGTATCTTTTTACTATCATTTTAAGTTCAACATTTAAGAAGTATAAAAACTAAAACTTGGAGCTAAGTGGGCCAATCGGCTCGTTTACGCTCTGTTTGCCGTGAAAGCGAACAGAGAGCAACTATTTGGGCATAGAAACTTGTAGGAAAAGACGATTTCTCATTTTCGAGACTCGAGTTGAGAGTTTGACGAAAAATTAGAAAATTCAATACTTAAGAATTAAGGGTGTCAATCGTCTCGTTTCAACTATGTTCACCATGAAAACGGACGAAGAAGAATTATTTGGATATATAAATTTGTAAGAAAAGACATCTCATTTCAAGATGGGTTGAGAGTTTAAGAAAAAAACTAAAAAATTTAACACTTAAAAATTAGAAAACTTGTATGTTTTTGAAAAATTTGATTGATAATTTATTAATGTATTTTTTTTTCTTTTTTGTGACAGATGAATTCTGGACTTCTGCATTAAAGTGGCTAACGAATTATCTTTTGGTTATGTATTTAAATATTGTATTATTCCATCTTGTTTTGATGTGTGATTGTTGTTTTAATATGTGATTTTTAAGTGGTTTTTGCTGATAAGGGTTAATTGTTTGGCTATATGGTGTAACTGTTGATTTGTTTGAAATATGGTAAAAAGAGAGGCATTGGCAAGTGTTAGTTTTGGTTTTGAAAGTGCTTTGCTTAGCAGGTTGCTGCTTTAGACTAGTCTGGAGGAAGTTTTGGGGTGGAGCTGTTGATTTGGTTTTGGTTATTTTGTATCACGTGACTGTACAGTTAGTTTATTGGCCTCTACTTGGATAATCTTTCTTGGTTATTTTGTAGATTGCAAACTTTCTTGTTTCGTAAGTATTCGTTGAGTGCTCTACTGGATATACTGCTGTCAAATAAGCTGGCTGCTGGGAAACTCTTTGTGGGACAAAAACTTAGGATACTGCATTGGTTTCCTCATTTATAATTTCCTTTTCTTGCTTAGATGTCTTGTTAACTTTCCATTATTTAATTCACTATCCTCTGCAGATTTGGGGAGCTGGATTATGTGGCTGGGTTAGGCCTGTTTCACCACTCGAGGTCATTGCCAAATTTAACTGCTTAATGAAGTTGACTTGTTGGTACATTTATTCTCTTTGTATGGTTTTCTCAAGCCTTTCCTTCCATATCAGACACCAGGAACAATTAGTTGAGGTTATTTGCTGGTGATAATTAAAAACATAGGCCATTCTTAGGTTATGTGATGAAGCCCTTTCATAACACTAGAGACGATTAAAAATATAAAATTAATTATGTAGAAAATGTTAAAAAAAATGAGAACTGGAAGGTAAGTATCTCCCCCCCCCCCCCCCCCCCCCCCAAGTGTTGGGGTAAAGTAAAATAATCATGTCACCTATCACAAGCACGTGCAACCATTATGCTCTACACAGGCCACTTTTCATTATCTTTTTCCCCCTATTATGCTTCATGTCTTCTGTCAAGTCTTAGCTCATGTTCATTTTAGTCTTGATAAATTTTAGTTGCGGGTTGAACTCAAACTAACAGTGTTAGGAGGGGTGGATTGGGTACGTACCTATATTTTGCATAATATGCATGAAGTGACTCCCCTCTGTATAAAGCCACAATCTCGCACTTCTTAGCCAAAGTATAGTCCTTTACCCTCTGGTTATCAATTTGGGAATGAGTAGTAATTGTTCAAATTATGCGGGAACATCAAGTTACTTGTCTTGGACCTGGTTGAATCGATGTAGATAAGCGTTCACCTGTTGTAGTACTTGACTTTCTTTTGTGGATGTAGGTGCTCAGTTGTTTCAGAGGGCATTATAGCTGAGTTTCACAGGGATATCAAAGATGTCCATGGTAATAATGACCATGATAGTGAAGAAGGGGCAAAAATCTTAAGGATGCTTGAGACAGCTACTAAACCAGAAGTTCTAATGGCCGAGATGAGTTCAGAGCAACTAACTTCTTTTGCTACTTATCAAGTAAAACTAGAGGCAGCTGGTTTCAATTTTTTTGTTTCACATATTTTCTAAATCAGTAGGGGTTATTAATGTGGCTGATCCATTTTTAGGCACTCACACAGTCAGATATGCAGAAATCAATTGAGAAAGCTCTCAACGAGGCTGGCTTAAGTAGAGCTTAGGGAGGTAACCCCATTTGTGAGGGCACTCAAACGGCCAGAATTTGATCTTCCTCCAGGTTTAATAGTTCGGCCTCGTTTATGTACTTGACTAATAGTCAAGACCCCTGTTTGCAAGGCACTTGGATA